>CM073127.1:17705467-17882967 GCA_037039145.1 Fundulus diaphanus | reverse complement strand
CGGGGCAGCTGAGGCAGAATGAAGGCAGGGGAGTTGAGGGAGGGAGACTAATTAACAGATTAAGCTGATTTAATAACTCCAAACCAAGAAGAAAGATCAGCAAAGATCACAATTACACAAAAGAATGAACTAATTAGGCAAGACCTAAATGAACATAATCAAACGAGGAAATACTGAAAAAAAAGAAAATCAAAACCCAAACACAAGGACTGACTACTAATGTATGCCAATCTTTCCAGAATTTTATGTTTAAAAACAATTGATCAGGTACCTTCTCCTTCATAGTTATGCACTACTTTCTGTGCATCCATCCACCCACCCATCCATCCTAAAAAGCCGAACATATGCGCGACAACAAACGGAGAGCCAGTTTCAGTAATATCGATGTATTTTTCGGTGAACCCTCATGCTTGTGTACTTGCTTGTGTAGCACATGTCCCAGCTGCTGTGTCCATATGTGGGTCTGAGAGTGCATGTGTGTGAGCGGATTGTTGGTATGTTCTCCAAAGCCCCAAAGGTCATCTGTGAGGTGATTACACTTCAGCTGCGTCCAGGTTTTGAGCACAAACAGCTGCACTTCCACATTGATTTTCTGTCACTCCAGATGGAAATACATACTGTACACCAGACCGAACCCCTCACAGACACACCAACCTTAGCTTCCCTATCTCTTACACACCCACACACACACACAAACTAATCATCCAGAAATTGGTGAATGATTTCAGAGTGGGCGGTGAAAAGGTGAAGGATCAGCCTGTGGTTTGTGGCAGGTCACCGATGGTTTCCATGGCTGGCTGGAAATGTATTCTCCAGGATCTGGATGAACTGTCAGATGAGTTTATAGGGAACCATTTCATCCCGAATTTTAATTCTCGAATCTAAAACGGCTGACATGTTATTGAAATTCAAATGACCAGCTTTGCCAGTATTTCTCAATCTTACCGCATGAATATGAATGGAGCGACAGCCTCCATCTGATTCTTGCTTAATATTCATGAGAGGAGGACTTGATGAATTACCCAAATGTGTGTACTGATCTCCATTTGAGATTATCGACCCAAGAAACCAATTGTTCTATAATAGGAGGCATTCACGATGGGTCAGGATGGACGTTAAATATTATTCTGGGTTCCATCCCGACCCGGCCCTTTAAGACAGGAGGTCAGGGGTCGGGAATCCTTTGAAGGGGAGCATCCGTCACACTTGACATTTTGCATTGACCTCCATTCGGGGCGTGCAGCGTGGAAGCTGTGAGGGCAGAGGGAGTTGCTGACAGCTCATCGGCAAAGGTGCAGATGAATGGAAATGCACAAAAACACAAGCTTGTTGCCCACGCATTGTCATAAATGTCTGGTTTCACCCACAGCTCAAATGTTTGTCTAAAAAGCTTTATTCTAAATGGCTATTCCGAGCTTAATTATTACTGCTGCATCCCTGCTACCATTATGGCTTGTTCAGCCCTGCTCCCAGTGACAGGTCAACTCAAAGCACATGAATAAGGACATAAGTGACAGTTTTTCTCACAAGCACCTTGAATGCAACATAAAACATAATTTAACTTCTTATAATGGCTTTTGATGAAGGTCTAAGCTACTCTGACATACTCATTTACACTTTTTTTTTTAGGTCCACTGTTTAATAATGCAGAATAGCCAATCGCCTGACAGCAACTCAATTTATTTAGGCATTCAGACATGGGGAAAGGGACTTGCTGATGTTTAAAATGACAATCAGAATGAGAAAGAAAGGGGAATTACGGCATTAACATGATCAGGCTACGTAAAGTTGTACAGGTCATTAATCACATGCTTTCCAGCGCTATCTGTCATTTAAAAAAGCTGTTAAAAGTGCCCCATCACACCTCATTTAGCTCTAATACACCAAATGAATGCCAAAAAATGTTTAATAGGCACCACCAGCAGTTTGATGAACGACTAGTGGCGCTATGCTTTTTTTCAACACTTGGTTGCACCTTATAAACACCTGCTGGCATTTATTAAACATATAGGGTCTCTAAATAAGCGCCAGTTGGAACTTTTAGCTGGGCTTATTGCACATCAGGGGGCATTAAAATAGCTCTTTATGCAGGACGAACTGGGCTAGAAATGTCAGAAATAGCTGATCGACCTGGGATTTTCAGGCATTACGATCCCTTGCGTTTAGAATGACTAGTCTGAAAAAAAAGAGAAAATTTGTTGAAGTGAGTGCCAGTTGTGTGAAACACCAAAGACATAGATCTAGATGGAAGATACACATCAACAGCCCAAATAACCACTCATTACACTTAAGGTATGCAGAATACCATCCCCGAATGCAAATCACATCAAACCTTTAAGCAGATGGGCTACATTAGGAGAAGATCCCACCAGGCAGCTAAAAACAGGAAATTGTGGCTGTAATTCACACAGGCTCACTAATTGTGGACAAAACTTTGCGTGGTCTGATTTATCTCCCTTTTAGCTGTAATATCCAGGTGGTAGGGTTATTGTTGTCGTTAACCACATGAAAATATGAATCATTCCCGACCCCAGTGTACACATCTTCTGAGGGCTACTTTCAGCAAGATAACAGACCACATCACAAAGCTTAAATCATCTTAAACTGGCTGACGGTTGGGGATTACCAATTTCAAATGTCTAGACACACTAATCAACATAGAAAGTAAAATCTAAATTGCAAGAACGCTTTAGATTAATCTAATTTAAAAAGTTGCAACGGTGCCACCAAATGTAGAGGCTGCAGTAACCATAACTTGTCCAAAAAGGTGCTGGGGAGGAAAGATAAGATTAAATTTGTGTCTGTGCTTTGAGGTCTAGACGGACATGGCCTGTCCGACGGACAAAGTGCTTTCCGGCTTTAAGTGTTCCTTTGCTCTTTCACAACCAACCCCCAACCACACAAACACACACGGCCACGAACGCACACATTTCTTCAATAATTGATATGGGAGATGAGGCACTCCAGGGGTCACCTCCTCTCTCTTCATCCCTCCCAATTTCTGCAGCAGTTCTTGGCTGCCTCCTGTTCACCTTCTCCTCCCCTTCCTTACATTTCACCTCTTCATCCCCGTCCTTTCATCTTGTCCGTCCATTTACCCGCCTGCTGGCTCACATCCATTTATTGCGCTTACATCATTGGAGTTGACCGGTTTGGGTACCAGAAGGCCACCCACACAGAAGCAATGTGCCCCCTATTTTTAATTTATTTATTATGAAGCCTCTTGTTCCCTTTGCGCTGCAATTCGGAGACAGAAAAACACAAGCAACAGATACACACCTCATGTAAAAGTCTCCTCAGAGGCTTTTATCACTGCGTGCCTGGGTCCCTCTCCAGATGTTAAGTGTCTTCCTGGCCAGCCGAGATAGTCAGGAGGAGGCAGACAGACACATACACACCTGGAGAAAATAGATTCATGGCGAGGGAAAAGCTTATTTATGGAGAGAAACCCAGTACACCTGAACACACGTTCACATTAGGTTAGAGTTACCTGGTCTCCGTGCTGTAATCCTTCACACTGATTATGTTACTGGCAGCACATCTCATCGCACATAATGAATACACAAACAGTATGTTGAGTCTATTTATCAGACATGAATCTAATATTCTTGGATACCTACACACTCATCTGTCCATTTCCCATCACCATTAAAAAAAATCATGGTATTATGCTTGCACAAATAAAATAACCCAAAACAACCCAAAAAAGGGTCTATTTTCCTCACTCTACTAAGTTCTACTGTTCTCCAATTTGCATTGCTTGTCGTCATTTCAGCTTTTAACTTTTTGTTCTCTCTCTTTTTTCTTCATAGTAGGTACACCTGGTAGGTACTCTGCTCTGTCTTCTCTAACCCCCAATCGGTCGAGGCAGATGACCGTTCATACTAAGCCTGGTTCTGCTGGAGGTTTTCCTTCCCGTTAATGGGGAGCTTTTCTTTCCACTGTCGCTTCATGCTTGCTTGGTATGAGGGATTGCTGCAAAGCCATGGACAATGCAGACGACTGTCCCTGTGGCTCTACGCTTCTTCAGGAGGAGTGAATGCTGCTTGTCAAGACTTGACGCAATCAACTGGTTCCCTAATATAGGAATTTTTTTGATCAATCTGTATAATCTGACCCAATCTGTATAATCTGATTGAATTTGACTTTGGAAAGTGTCTTGAGATGGCATGTTTCATCAATTGGCGCTATATAAATAAAATTAAATTGAATTGAAAATAAACCCATATTCCTGACACATTTTACAAGAGAACAGCTGTGATAATTAATTTCTATTTCGGAATTTATGTTTACTGTGTCTACACTTTTTTTCCTGCAATTTTGACGGGGGTGGCACCCAAGCAACCCCTACTGACAGACTCTTGCTCCGAGTCCTGGGCTGGATCTGAAAATGACTTTTTGGCAAGGGCTCTTTAGCCAAGGCGGAATAGTGCTGTCCGAATAGTGCAGTCAGTAAGTAAGAAGGTAGGAAAAGGAGCCTGTATGCTTACTGACATACTGTAGTTCCTTTTGCATAGGAGCCTCGAGATGTCCCTTACCGGTGCTAAGGAATCCCACAATCCTTTGCGTGACATGAGAGCAGAGCGCACACACTTTTTAGTTCTTTTTCCAATGATGAATATGTGGAATAACACCTCATGCCCATTTTAAGTACAGTGGGGGATCTGTGATAATGTGGGCCCCTGTAAACTTTGCTAGAGAGCAAAGCATCATGGATCCTTCGAAACATTAGGACATTGTGAATAAAATCTATTGGATCCCACCGGTAAACACAAGGACCAATCAACGCAGAATTGGTTCACCAGACATAAAATCAACCTCTATACACCTTTCGAGACGATCTCTGCCCCCATGACGAAATCCTACAGAAAACATGTGGGGGAAGCTGAAGAGAAAAGAGTATAAGAGAAGACTCTGGACTCTGAATGGATGATCTAGACTAGAGAGATGGTACAAAGTCGAATGGTCCAGGTCTGTTTTTACATGTTAGAGGAGGGACTAAAAAGGCAGTTTGAACAACATATCTACAGCAGGGCTAACCAAAATTTTGTGACAGGTGATTTTTTTTCAAAACCAATTGTTTTTAAACATGGGCTTTTCTTTTTTTTTACCCACAATGTCAATTTTTTCAAATCACGGGTTGGACTTTTCTAGATTTAATAATTCTCATTTAAAGGCTTTTTAAACATCCTTAATAGAGGTGCCTACAAAATTGCTTGAGTCTTTATATGAATAGGTTATGTGAATAGTGTTTTATAACGTTCACAATGATGCTCACTGTGGAAAAAAAGTGCTAAACTACAACACAACCATAACAGCAACAAATGTTTTGTGTGAATTAACTTGAATTTTTTTCATGTTTTGTGTATAATCAGGAACTATTTAGGTAAAAAAAATATTTTGATACAAAATAAAGATACAGAACATAGAGCAGATCTAACAGAACCCTTTAGCTCATAAAGTTTGCATCTAAATAGAGGTCTGTTCCTCTAAATGAGGATATGTGAGTGTGTCTGCAGCGCTGCGACAGCCTCGGGTGGCTGTCTGGAGACCCTGTCTGGTTTGGGCAGCCCACAGGCAGCCCTGAAGCCCAGGAAGAAGCCACCACTCCCAATCAACCATCTGATCATCCTCCAGCCACACCGAACCAGCAGATGGTGCAGGACAAAGGATGGATTGGCATGAAATTCTCCATGTAATGTTCTCAGGAAACAAGGATGGAAGTGAAAACAGATCGGAGCTGAAATAAATTGAACATGGGACAATGACTCCTGTTTCCTACAGAACAAAAATATGAAGGACAGACTGAATGGATCCAGGGAATAGACTTCATGTTAGAAGAAAAACCGTCCTGAGACACCACTGCTTTAATACCAGGCCGTAAGAAAAGAATGAAGGGAAGGAGGCAAGAGGGAGATACAGCAGGAAGCAGACCTGTAGCATTCAGAAACGCAGGACCTTGGAGGTCTGCAGGACTTCATTGTCTTCAGAGTTGTCAAAGTCAGGCTGTTGCAAAGTTAATGTGATTAAGTAATTAGCGACAAGGATGGAAAGATTGATCTGAAAGAGAAAGAATTAGAGCAATCTGAACTTCCAGTAGCTTCTGAATTGTTCATCTTTATCAGATGGGATTCATTAAAAAAAATGTACAATACTTTTTCCTTTTTCTGTTGCAGCATTCTGTTATTTCATTAGACGAGTCCTGCAGCTATTCTGGCTGTTTATGGGTAATTTGGTCTTGCAAATGGTGTTCAGCTGTGCCAGTTACACCACCCTGATACACACTTTTGACACAAACACAATGGGTTTCTTTCTGTTTTGGGAAAATACTGTGAACTAAATCTGAACTGAAAGGGAAGTAGGAGCATTAACAGCAACACTCATTCTGTGGTTTTTCAGATAGATCCAACAATGTGCACAGATGTGCACATTGTTGGATCTATTACTTTACCACAGACTCAAACCTTTGCTTAAAACCAAATATGTACATATACTGAATAAAAATAAATAAATACATGAGATTAAATCAGAAAGCTTTTTCTGTTTTTGTTCAGTAAGATGATCAAAAACAGTTCTATCTGTTAAATGCAGGATAATGAGAAAGACAATTTTCTATTATTTTCTTTAAAGTCAGACCATTTCCTTGCTCCAAAGCTGTTATCGGGCTTGCAAGGTTTCCCTTTTTTTGTTTTGGTCAAACACTTTCATTTTAGTTTTATCAGGGCATAGGACATGTCTCCAAAGACATTAAATTGCCTTTAAATTGCCCCTAAAGGACAGAAAAGTTGTATTGAATTGAAATCAAATTGAAATGAACTGAGAAATTATGGTTCCTGTGTGCATTTGCAAGTTTGGTTTGTGAAAGACCCAAACGCAGAGATTGACTGGAGTGAAAACAGAGCAGTATGAAAAGTACCAGCAATATACAATGACAACCAATGGCCATATATACTGAGGGACAAGTGGAGAATGACATAGAATGAAGGTGAGTTCATTAAGAGATAATGTAAAGCAGCCGAGGGAGAAGGCGTACAGGGAGATTGGGGAAGAGACAATAATTAACATGAATAGGGCTGAAGTTAGATAAACAGAGACTTCTAACCAAGGGGAAAAGTTAAACATTGAACTGAGAAAAATAAATATATCATTGAACTGATAAAGCAATACCTAGTGAAAATAAACAACAGTAAAATTAAGAACACAGTGACATAATACAAAAAAAACATCTGATATTTTTGGTGTGGCTGAACACTTCCATGGTATTTGGAGTTTTGTTTAATTGTTTGAACAAATGAATGCTGCACCTTCAGGCCTCAAATTAAAATTTAAATATACTTGTGGAGGTCCAATACTATCTTGATGTCTTACCTGATTTAATTAGATTTTTCCATGATGTAGCAGCACGTTTCAGGTTTTCACTTAAATTATACCTACAGGTGTGTCTCCATTTAACTGAGATGTTGTGGATCAATCAGAAGCTTACAAAGCTTTGAAATCATCATCTGAGCTTTCAGAATTTGTTTAAAGGCCTAATGATCGCAGTGCATTTAAACTTTGAGAGCAATAAAATGTTAAATTTCTGTATCTTATTATTCTGGCATTTAGCAAACCGAAATAATTGTGATAATCCGAACAGACCCTAAACTGGAGAGGTTTAGTCTGATTAAATGTCAGACAGTAAGGGGAAAAAGGTCAATCTGTCCTGTTCTACGGTACAAGTCAACATTTGGTTTCAGCTGTAGTTCTGTGAGTCGAACACTGCGGTTCAAGTGAGTCATAAATGCATGAATATGGCTCGTGTACAGGGACGGGAAGTCGTAAGTTCAGGCCTTAAATATGGATAACCTTTTCATTTATTTTTTTTCTGTTAGGAGGTTAGGTTCACAATTGTTACATCAAAGAACCTACAGACCATTCTTTCTAGTTGATGAATTATGGTCAAAGGAAAAATAAGTCAAAAGTACAGTTACCAAGACAAGCCTGCATTTTTTTGCATCAAAAGTATTTTTATTAAACAATTATTGTAATTACAGTGTGTATTAATTTATTTAAGTGTCCAGCATATTATTACTGCTTGTTCCCAAAGTGGGGGTTGGGACCCCTCGGGGGGTCGTGACACATCATGTGGGGGTCGTGAGATGATTCAAATGATGATTCAATGTTTCTGACTTCACAATATCATAGATATACTTGTTTTAATATAACAAATTTATGCCTTTAGTCATGTAAAAAGATTTTTTTCTCGAAAATGTACGACTTTGTGACAGAGTACATCCAATTTTTTTTCTCAAAAATATATGAAATTATTTTTTGAGTTTTTTTTGTATGTTTTTTTTTTTTGGAAATGTACTTCTCCATGGCCGATAATTTATTTTCTTTAATCGACAATGACTGTAATACAAATCTTTTATTTTTTTGGACACTACAAAGTCAGAATATTAGGGGTACAAAAATAAAGAAATTTCTGAGAATAAAGTTATATACCAGAATAAAGTCACACAGTCGTTTGCATAATCCTTTCTAAATCCTGACACTAATAATAATTTGATGCTGATTTGTAAAAAATATTTTGTATTCCCTTAATTGTGAAACTGATACCAAAATGTAATTTTACAAGATTCTCAACATTCCTCATTTTAACAAAGAGGGAAGAGTTCCCTATAAAAGTACAACTTTATTTTTGCAATTTTATGACAATATTCTCGTAATTTCCAAAAATAAGACACCCCTCTCCTCCAAATCTCTGGTGCTAGGTTTGGGGTCGCTGTTACTTTGGGGGTCACAGGCTGAGAAGTTTGGGAACCCCTGGCTCAGAGTACCAGAGTAAAAACTGGAAAAATGTGACCTGCAGCAAAAGGAACCAAGGAGTCTGGAAAGTCACATCTTTTAGAGACAGGAAGGAAACCCAGGAACCTCCTGACACCTGGAATGTGTCTTAAAACTGCAGGGAAGCCCCACATTTAACACACAGAGGAATAAAGGATTATTCAAAACTTTTGCACAGTACTGTGCATTAAGGTATTCAGGTAAAGGGGCAATCTAGCAGTTTATCTCTGGGTGTTGCTTGAAAGGAAGAGGAAGAATGCTACCCGTTGATTTTTATGTTATACAGAGTGTAAATCCCTGCAGCTGTCAGCTGTGGTAAAAGCAGAGGAAGGAAGTGGATGAAACAGTTTTGAAGCTTTGACTTAACCTCTTGGCTCAAGACCACTGAGGAGCAAGATGGTTCAGGGTCAGCGGTCGAAGATTAGATTTCAGTCAGTTTTTTTTGTTCCTCAAGAGACCCCTCTTACACAGTTCCTCTATCCTGGGAACCAGCATTGGGTTATTCTGAGGAGTGGGGAGGCGCTTCCTGCCAAATTTCAGTGGTTTCTGAACGTGTTTCCAATCTTTCCTTTTTCTTTTTTCTTTTTTTTTTACCTCAAATGACGTTACTCTTCTCTAACACAGCCACTGAATAAAAGCCATCTCTTTACCGTTTTTTCATCTAATAATGATAGCTCTCAGTGTTTATGGAGTGAGCGTGAGTTTGGCTTTCAGATTCACACATGGCTGATGTTCATGAATCAGTGGATTGCGCGATTACAGCAGTTCACACCGGTTGAATGGGTGGTAATCATGCATGTTGCGAAATGTTTCTCAGCACCGTATTACTTACACGCCACACATCTGCTGAGCCTAAGAGAACAAACAGCTTTGTCTGAAATATTCAATTACGCAGAGGCACACACACAAACAGGCTCGGTTCTGTTTACCTCCCAGAGTAAAGCTCATTAGCAACAAAGTAGTCAGCAGCTTTCTCCATTTCTCACATAGTTCATAATCATCTAAATGTTGTGACGTGTATGCAAAGGGGACAAAAGCACGGTAGCACTGATGAATGGCGTTTTACGCCTCCAATTTGATAAAGACACGAACATAGCCGCAGCTTCGTAAACCACAGGGTGATTCCTTCACATGCGATTAATCAGTTACCAGCAAACGCGAGCCAAAAGATGACTCGATTACAGCCGACAACAGCAAGTGTAGCATTGATGGAGATGCTAAATCTGTTTAATATAATTTGGCTCAAACTGTAATTTATCTTCATCGGTTTTACCACCAGTGACGCCAAACACCAAACTGTTTAATATTTCAGAAGCCAATATAATAAACGTAGAGTGGGAAGGAGTTTTCTCTTCTTGAGAAAACAAATAATGGACGCACAGACCGGGAGTTAAAGAATAAATTATATCTTGTTGGGGTTTTTTACCAATAGGACAGAACTTAGTTTACACATACATTTCACTGGGTTGGAGCAGAGAGAGTGGGATTTGAGGTTTCTTTTTTTTGCACAATCCCTCCAGATCGTCTAGAGTCCTGGGTCCTATTTTATGCCCTCTTCTCTTAAGCTCAACTCGCCTGTTTTGTCTTAAATGTCTCACACCTTATTTAACCGCTGGCATGAGATGCTTTTCCTCATATTCACCCTTTCTTTTGCACAATACCTACTTAGAGTGTGTTGTCAATGTTAGTCTCATCTGACTGAAGCATAAAGTTCCTGTTAAATCCTGATAAAGATCAGCAAACTCCACACATTTACATTTGTGATTGTAGGTCCTGGCATGTCTCCTGTCAGCAGCTATAATCTTGATAGCCTTGAACCACCGTTATGGAGATTTGGTTACCTCAAGATTTCAATCTTTGCCGCAGAAATCCGAGTTGTAAATCATTTTCATTGACTTACAACTCAGAGTCCAATACAGGGTCACACCAGGAGAAAAGCTCTGGGAGGACACACAGGAAACCAGGTGGGACTGAAGGATCTTGAATGGACTAAAGCATTTAAGGAAGAAAGGTGAAGAAATGTCATCATGGAACCTGACTATACAGAGCCCAAAAGGATCTACTAAAAGTTAAATGTAAAATATAAAGATGAAAGACAAAACATCACTCTTTATTCACTCTTGTTTCTTATTGTTACAGCCCTTTCAAACTCTACGTCATTGCTCTGGCATCTGGCATGGACAAAATTTTGGAGCAGCTATTTGCTCCTGACTAGATCAAGATCAGACATCTGCCTCAGTTAAAATCTATTTTCTCCAGTCTTTGAGGGAGGCTCTAAGTCACGTCATATTTATACCCCAGAGAAACAGAAAGTAATGGATGACCTGTCAAATGTTCCTATCAACTCAAATCAAAGTAAAAGAGTAACAGAGAGGGGAAAATATCTCAGATTTATTTTATGGATGTTTTTAGGGGTGCCAACAATTTTGAATTTTTCTAACATGATTTTTTTAACCCAAAGATAAATGCACTTAAAGAATGCTATTCAAGAAAATCTTGAATTTAAGATGAATTTACCATTTGATGCTAATAAAATGCACGTGTGCGTTCCATTGCAAATTCATTTAAACCAAATGCTTGACCTAATCCTAAACCAGTTAGAGACTGATCTAGTTTTCATTCAGCACTATCAAAAGATAGTGCTACCACCTTGTTCTTCCAGAGAAAAGAATAAATGCAAGCAATAGTTATGTAGAAACGTCTCTCTAGTCACTAAAAACTAATCAATTCTGAATCGATCGGCACTTTCAACCCGTCAATTCACAAAGAATAAGGAAATACAACCAACCCTAAGTTCCATTTTGCATTCATGAACAGTTGTCATGTTTCCTTTGAGTCCAGCTTTCCAGAGCCATTTACTTTTTACAGCTGCAAAGCTCAGATTGGGCTTGCAATTATCTATAAATGAAATCAGGACTACAGCTACGATTTCTGGCTTGAGTGCTCAACACTTTTTGGAAATTGATGTTGACACACTGGTACCATTTGGCCCCCTCCATATCAAAGCTTTGGGCAGTAATTACCTGTGACTGAGGCTAGCAGCCAATTGGTGCTTGTCATTTTTTTTCTCCCACCGATAAAGCAACTCTGACAGTAGTGTAGGAGTTTGTAAGTAAAGAATACAACAAAAAGGGGACAGTGAGATCCAACTATCAAACATTATTGTCACAGTTTCACATGATGAAAAACAATTTAACAGCTCTCTTTTAGCACTGGGAATATGACATACACACACGTTTTTTATATATATATATATATATATATATATATATATATATATATATATATATATATATATATATATATATATATATATATATATATATACACACACACACACACATACACACACACACGTTTATATATATATATATATATATACACACACACACACATACACACACACGGTTTATATATATATATATATATATATATATATATATATATATATATACACACACACACACACACACACGGTTTATGTTTATATATATATATATATATATATATATATATATATATATACACACATACACACACACACACACACACACGCAGATATTGAACTAAAGAATACACAAAACAAAGGTTAACAGGATATTTACTACATTCTGTTCGCCTGAAAAAAAGCAATCTGACATCTGTTGGTTCTGTGTAAGCATACCTTGTTGATTCAACATTATTGTTTCATGTTTTAAGAGAACATAATAATATTGTATAGATACTACATACTATGAAAAATGTGCATATTAGCATGTTCAATTTAACTTGATTGAAACTGAATGAATCCATTTAAGTTCACTCGCGGCATCAGTTATCTTAAAATGGAAGGTGAGGCATGAGGTCACAAAGTTAAACTAACAAAAATGCACCACTGCTACGTTATCTTGTGTACTGAGAGACAGCTGTGACTTCATGTTCAAGAAGATGTTTAAGAACTATTCAAACTTAATGTGATGAGAGAAATTTATTTTCCCCGGCTGCACAGAATGCGCTGTTGGTTCACATGGGTTGTGTGCTCTATGCACACAAGCATATCCTCCTCACCCGTCTGCCATCCGCTAAACTTAACATCACAATATGCAAACAGAATATCAGGGGAACAGAATATTTCAGGAGAAATACATTTCACACAACACAGGTACCTACTGGAGATTCGGATTCAAAGTCCAACGACGCCTTTTCTGATACACTGATCAGAAAGCTCACAGAGCAAGGTGGTAATCCACAGGTTAGAGGAATGTACCCGGTGTGGTTACCTGTTACTTAAAACCCCACCCCTTGGTCTTAATTGATCAAATAATTTCAGAGGGAAGTGATTGAGTTGTGTTGAAATTAAGTGAGCAATTCATCTTGAATTGACACAATATTGTAGACTGCTGCAAAAGCAAAAGATTGGTGTGCAACCAATGTCCACTACTGAATTAAGTAGATTAAATGTGTGTGTGTGTGTGTGTGTGTGTGGGGGGGGGGGGGGTCTGTGAAGGTGTCTTCAAGTAATGGGGGTGATTGATCGGATGGCGGAGGATCACTTTCCAGCAGGACAAATTCCCAAAAATATACAACCGGAGCTACACTGGATTGCTTAAATCAAAGCATATTCTGGTGTTTGAATGGCCTAGTCAAAGTCCAGACAAAAATCAAACTGAGAATCTGTGGCAAGTAGGGTTGGGAATTGATAAGATTTTCACGATTCCGATTCCCTTATCGATTCTGTGAAACGATTCGATTCCTTATCGATTCTCTTATCGATTCCAATTTGGGGAAATTTTTTTAACCTCTTAAACAAAGATAGACATGGTATTAAGCATTTAAATTTAAAGTAATACTAATTTAACATTTTAGAGACATAAAAAGACAACAAATCAACATTAAAGTACGGTTTATAGGTTGGGTTCTGCAATGTTATGAGTATAAAACTCATCTTTAGAACCAATCTCTGCTTAAAATGGTGATCTGCAGCACCTAATCTACTTTCAGATGTTATCATCAGTTATTGCAACCGTAAACTGCAGAAAATACGGGCAGAGCGGCTCCTTCTGAGTTTACTCTGCTCCTGTCAGGATGAGCTGCAGCACGTTATGAGGCGGAGGGATATTTCAGCGTCACGTAGATTAGAGCCCAAACAAGCGACTTCACTTTCAGAAACAAGCCCAAAAAACTGCAACCCCACAACTCATGAAATTTAGAAAAAAGACCAAAGTCGTATAAAATAAGTGGGCTTCGCAACAGTGAGCATTCTATCAAAGTGTGTCGTATCCCTCCGCCCCTCTGGTCGGTAAACAAATGTTCCGGCAAATTCTACATTATAAAAAAGAAAAACCTACCGAAAAGTCTCGCTCTCATGTCATCTTGAAGACATTCTTCTTCGAAATGTTGGCTACAGAAGACGTGTTTTCACTCTGGCCAGAAGTTTGATGGTAAGTTGGTAATCCAACAAAAGAGCCGGTGGTGGATCATGAATCGGAAAGGTGAAAAAACAAATGTTTTTTTCACTTTTACCCGATGCATTGGAACATCCAACTGCCATGCACATGGACATTGTTGCTTCAACAATATCTCTCGCGAATTTCAATGGTGAAGTCCTCTGGAAATCCGAAACAATTGTTGTTGTAGAGCGCAGTGCCTTACCGCGACATTACGTCACAGGATGTGATGTCGGGCGGCCATTATTGCCCATATTTGGGCAATAATGGCCGCCCCCATACACAGTTTTCGAGACGACAATTTATGCTTTTATTTTCTTATTGATTAACGCTAAATTCATTAAATAACCACAAACGTATTAGTTCTAGGTATAGCTAATGATCCACTGATTTTTCCTTGTTGACCGGACTTTCGATCGCTTCACCCGATGGGGCGTCATTTTTTTTGTTTTGCTTTTCTAGACTTACGCCTGGTCACGTCGTACTTGCTTACTGAATGCCGTGTGCGTAACTTGCGTAAAAAACGTGACGTAAATCGTGCTGCCTGGAATCGATTAGAGAATCGTTAAGCGAGCTGCCAAACGGTGCCATGGAATTGGAACACACGGAACCGGTTCTGAACAGGAACCGGTTTTCGATTCCCATCCCTAGAGGCAAGACTTGCAAATTGATGTTCAAAGATTCTATCCATCTAATCTTGACTGAGCTTAAGCTTTTTAGCAAGAATTTTCAATCACTAGATGTTAAAAAATGGTGGAGACAAGTGATGGTGGAAAAAATAGTATTTGGTCCTTTCTAAGTGCGCTGACAAACAAAAGCCAATTCCCCAAACCTTACAGTAGTTTCAGTTTACTGCACAATGAAAAAGATTGTAAGCTAATGTCAGGGTTTATCTCTAAAGACCATGGCTGAGCTTTCAGTAACCCTGATGGTGTGCATTTCAGGTACAAACTTTTTGTTTTGTTCATCAGTAAGAAATCAAAATAATGTTAAAATATCTTACATGTTTTATTTATTAACCCCCCCACCCCCCTTAGTTTCAACCCGTCACCCACTTTGACCCACAGCCAGTGGGTTTACTGTAATAATAGTCTAGAGCTTTCCTGCCGTGGTATTTATGAAGATGGAAAACAAAGGCTCAATAACAGACAGGCAGTAGGTCAACAGCACAGATATGCACAGGCCACATAAATTAAGATTTTACAATTTATTCTGCAAAATAAAAAGGCCTTGTTCAGTTTATGCACAGTGGTATAGGCTGTGCAAAAAAAAAAAAAAAAAAAAAAAAGTGATCCCCTCATTACAACTGGAATTCTCACTCCCACTTATGTGCCTGTTTTTCACACAAATCAGTGAGTTCATTATTTACAGACACTCCTGAGTTTTACTAAATACGGATGTAAAGCACACCAGGACACATTTCTCCTATTCCAGCCTCTCCACAGCCATGAACAGACTAAAGAGCTGTCAAAGGATCTTTGGGACAGGATGGTATACATTTGCAAGATTGCAATGGACTCCAAGCAAAACAGCAAGGAGGTTGGTGAGAAGGACACAGCTGATGGAGCGGGAAATTGGAAAATGGATGAAGTAAAATTTTTTTTAAAAAAGGCCGTCAGAGCTCCATGCAATAGTTTGGCTCATGGAGTAACAATGATCAAGGAAAAGTTGAGTGACCATCCCACAGCTATACGACAGAAGCTTGTTAGTGATCTGAGGGAAGTGGGACAACAATCATCAAGATCACCACCAGTAACCCTTTACACCACAACCGATGAACTCTTGTATGATCCCTCCGCCACTGAAGGTAGATTTACAGTCTTAATAATCACAGAGGACATCTAAATGATACTGAGAGGATGCAGGTTAGATGCGACCTGAATGGAGCTCTTTTGCATCAACTCAACCCACCATGTTCGAAGGAAGAGAATATGACCAGAAGGACACCATCACCCCTTTCAACCACGGTGGTTTAATCCATCCATCCATTTTCTAACACGTCTATCCCTTGTGGGGTCGCGAGGGGTGCTGGTGCCTATCTCCAGCTGTCAATGGGCAAAAGGCGGGGTACACCCTGGACAGGTCGCCAGTCTATCGCAGGGTGGTTGAATCATTAGGCTTTATTGCTGTCTTTCAGCAGCAGAACACAGGATTTACCAGAGAGTTTTTGTAAGGAGGAGTGATTCAGAAATCCATCCTAAAGAACATTTCTTAGTGCTGTGCTCAGTCATGCTTCCATGGGGGGTCAGGTATTTATTTCACTTAGAAATATTCAAACCAGCTTCAATCTAACTCAGCATTGGTCCTAAAATGTTCACTCGTGTTCTTCCCTCTGCAGTAAAAGGAAACTACTGTAACATCTAGAGCCAGTCCTTTTGTTTTTAAGTCACCAAAATTAATAAACCCTATAGTAGCTTTGAGCTTTAACTCAAGGCAGCTGAATATTGCTTTGTGTCAGCCTGAGCCTGACATGTGAAATCCCATAAAAGCACGCATTGATGTTTGCGGTTGTAACCTGACAAGGTAGGTTACTGTACAGGAGTCTTTTGCCAGTCACCGGACATATGCCAAACGCACACCTCTTTAATCTACTAGCCCCACTGACATATCTTCACTAACACATGCGGAATGCAAACCTCAACAGCGAAAGCTCCCATACACACATGGGCAGATGGTGTGAGCAGACGTCCCAAAACCTGCAACCTCACTGAAATCCCATGATGCCACTAAAGCATTTACAGGTATTCAGTTGAGCAGAAAGCAGTGAATATCCATCACATGCTCCCAGTTAAACACACCGACCCCTCTGCACCAGATGAAGAATGCATCGCCCTGTCGCTGGAAACATCTGTCAGATACGGCACATTTGGACAGATGGACAATCCTTTTACTTGTGCACTGCAGGGATGCATGCATGCATGAGTGAATCCATCTTCTCTTTCTTTGTAACAAGGCGGCTTCACGGGAAAGTGAATGGCATCATGAATTCTTAACTTTAACGCCATCAATAAACAAACGGAGCAATAAATAAACCACTAACTTTGTTAAAGCAAAACAACAGACAGAGAAAAATGGAGGGTGTCCCTTTTGTCTGTACGTTTTTGTGCCTGCTTGAGATACCCGCCACAACAATGCATTCAATTATAAATTTGAGACATTTCTGATTATGGATGCAGCGCAGGGATTTAAGTGGGTGACTAAGGCTGGAAGGAGACAAAGGCAGTCTCGAGGGCAGTGGATTCCTCTATGCTGAATCGTGTGGAGAAATGTTGCGGCAGCAAAAGGATTTTCTCCATGGAGTCCAAGGTGCTGGGATTTGGAAAACAGGATTAGCCACTGTGTAATAATGTGGACGTGATGGGGGCAGCATGCTCAGAGGAGTCCGCCCTTGTGCTGGAGGTTTACACGCATGTGGGGCGAAGTGGGGATGGAGAGAGAGCAGTCGGACGGATTAAGAAGGTCCCACCAATTTAATGTTCTTCTTCGTTTCCCTTTTGTTGAGTTTCAAGATGTGATGCAGCCGTTGAACTGGGGAAGTTAGGACTGCAGGTGTGTAGCCTTTTTTCACAGTCTTATTAAAACACCTAAATCCCAAATGCACTGACAGTCTTGTATGATTAAGCTGTGTTGAATTACTTTAAGGTTAAAACCCAATCAGCCTCATAAACTATATATAACTGATTCCTCATTATCTCAAAATCAGTCTGCAGTAAAAAATCTGTACCAAATATAAAAGAAGAGATTTCTGTATTTCTCAGGATTAAGATTTACTTCAGTTTGCCATTAAAATTAAATACTTCGATTAAAATTTAGGAAGAATCAATGAGAGCCAATAATTAAATCTAGACCCTATATGCTCTTTCCACTCATTTACTGAAGCCAAAGAAACACTCGCTAAATTTTTGCCCGCTAAAGCTTTCTCCTATATTTTTTAAATTGTTATTTTCCCCATTTAAATGTTTCAGATCAATTCGAGTTTTTATAGCAGACTGAGATAACCTGAGTAAATGCAAAAAGCAGTTATCAAAAGGGTGGTGTTTTTTTTAATCAAGGGGAAAAAGTTCCCTGGCTCAATGTGAAGGATAATCGTCCTACTTCTTAAATCACAAAGAAACTAGCCAGCTACATTTTTCTGTGGTCAGTTTTTGCAAGTCACACCCAGATCTGATTACTACCTAACCGGAAGGACTTAAATAAAACCTGTCCGATACCGTGAAGCAACACATCATATCGCATACATTTGAAAAACAAATTCGATAGATGTTTTACACGGAAATAAGTAATTGGAATAAAGTGTTGCTTGGTATATTGTGATCTGATTAAGATCTATCAGAATGAATTTTTAATCTAAATGAGACGGGTGGTTCATGTCAATCCTTAATCCGAACAGCATTCATCTAAATGTTTTTCCCGATCATGTCACTCAGGTTGGGGGCAAACAGCCCTGACTGTGCATGAGTGCCCTGTGTCTGTCATCCTGGGAGGCAGGAAGACCAACGGCATGTGTTGCTGAATCCGTGGCTTTATGAGCGAGTGCAGGAACATCTAAACCGTTCTTACAACCTGGCATGGGTCTGTTCTGGGCGATTAGAAGACATCCGCGTTTCTGTGTTTTTCAGCAGAGACAGTAGAACAACTTCTTCTTCTTTTGGTTATTTTAGTAAAATCTGTCAACTCTAAAGCCTGCAATTGTAAATGCACATCATGATCCGATTGATTTTGTGGCCATATACATTAAGATATTCGGATTATTTTTTGTTTTTTTAAACTGATTAAGGAATTTTGTGCATGTAAACACAGCTACTGACATCTTTTAGCTTGTAAAGGGTTGCAAAGTCATTTCTCAGACTTTGGGACTCCAGAAAATCACTGAGAACCATTAACCACAAATGGATAATACGTAGATGTTCGAGTTCTAAGAACAAAATCACCGCTGTCCAAAAAGGACACACAGACCCGTTTAACATTCGCCAAACTGCATCTTGATGATCCCTAAGAAAACATTTCTCTACACCCTGGAGGGTGCTCATCCCGTCATATCTGACATAAAACTAACAACAGCTGTCATGCCAGTGTCAAGGCTATCTGCACACTTAAGCCCCTCAGGGGGGGATGTGGTCGGCAGTGCAATCAACTTGTTAAAAAAAAAGACAAAGATCATGTCTGTTGTGTCTGCGCGTTATGTGTGTTTATGTGCATTCTGAGCCGGTGTCTGCCTCACCAAACATGTAATCATGGTAACACACAATGATTCTTGACAGTCAGGTGTTCTGGTGGTGGGGTTTCTCTGCTGCTTCAGAAGCTGGTGGACTTGCCCTTTGTTCTGCTCGTTATCAGAAAATCCTGAAGGCGACTGTCCGGCCATTAGTTTAAAGCTCGAGCACACTTAGGTCATGCAGGAGGACAATGATGTGAAACATATCAGAAAGCCCAATTCTGAACTGCTCAAAGTTTACCAAAAGAAAAAAAAATTGTTTTGGAGTGCCCTAGTCAAAGTCCTGATTTCAGTCCTCTTGAGATGCAGACGTGTGACCTTAAATGGACCATTCCCGGTTGAAAAAAGTCCAGAGAGGCTGAATTAATACAATTATTCAAGGAGTAGGCCAAAATGCCTTCACAGTGATTTAAGAGACTCAATGCTACAGATTGTACATACTTTGTGGAAGTCGTTGCCACAAACCTGTTTTGAGGTCTAGGGGGCAGTTACTTTTTCACATAGGACTAGGACTTGTTTTCTTTAATAAATTGTATTATCTAAAAGCTGTTATTTTCCTTAGCTTGGGTCATCTCTTCCCATTTAAATATTGTTTTGAAATTCTGAAACACTTCAGTTTTAAAAAACAAATAAAAGCAATATAAACGTTTGAGGGGATAATACTTTTTCAAGCGAGACAACTCTAAACCTTCAATGACAGAATACAAGGGACATCAGTGAGGACTGAATGTTTACAATATTATTTAAACATGTTAAAGATCAAACAGTTATCAAGACCATGTCGATCTCACTGGGAGTCTAGGGAAAGGAGTTTTAGAGCCAAATTTTTATTCTAATATAAACAGAGAATAACAGAAAAAGGGGCTAAAAAATTAAGATTTCTGAAGCAACTAGACCTCTCAGCTTTTAGTACGAGACTCACCACAATAGGACCAGAAAATTATACATTACTGGATCAGATGGCTTTTTATTTTCACTAGACCAACCAGCGTTCTGCCTCGGCACTTTCTCCGCCTCCATCTATCTAGGCTGGAGAGATTGTGTCCTTTTTAGTCCAAACTCTAGTTTTCTCTGCAGCAGAGGTGTTTCTACTCAAAACTCATGAAAATATTGGGAAATAGTGACATGACCAGCAGTCAGGCAGGACGTTTCGTTTAAGCTTGGGAGCAAATGGGTCTTTCAAATGGACAAGGACCAAGCAAAGCTGCTAATGAGCTAAAAGACTAAAAGATCGAGGTTTTAGAGCGACCATCACAAGACCTGGCTGTCAGTCTCAAATACAATCTGTGGGTAGAGCTGAAAAGGCAACCTAACACTATAGTGTAAAACTTAAGGAAGGATGCCAAAATTGCTCGATCAAAGTTCAGAAACATTAAATCAAAAACTAACAGACTCAAAAATAGCTTCTTTCCAAAGGCTGTGAGGGCTATCACCCCCTGCTGAGAAGTCTGTGGTCCGTTGCATGTTACAAACACTACTGGTAATGCCTCTAGGGAATGTCTGGCTGGACACCATCCATGCAGACTGTACTGTTTTGTAAACTGAAGATCTAAAATCATCGCACAGTATTTACTGTGCACATCAGTACATCATCAAGGAAGTGATACAATTTTATTTAAATAGCGCCAATTCACAACATCTCATCTCAAGGTGCTTTGCATCAAGTCTTGACAAGCAGCATTCACTCCTGAAAGAGTGTAGAGCCACAGGGACAGTCGTCTGCATCGAAACAGTGGAGAGGAAAACTCCCCTTAACAGAAAGAAAACTCCTCCAGCAGAACCAGGCTCAGTGTGAACGGTCATCTGCCTCAACAGACTGGGGGTTAAAGAGGCAGAGCAGAGACAAAAAACAGCACAGAAGCACACATTGATCCAGGAATCCTTCCCATTCGACTCCTGCATGCAACAACACAATAATTTATATTGTTTGTAAAGGGACTGCCATCAGACTCATTGGACTCAGATATGAGTCTTATCAGACCCTAAGGATTATTTACATGCGTTTAGATTTTCAGGAAGCGCATTGGTCAGTGCAATCAACTGAGTCCTTAATAAAAAATGTGTGGAAATATTATGTCTAGTTGTTTCTGAATGCTGTAGGGGAGTGGTGGCCTAGTAGTTAGAGAGCTGGGTGTTGATGTCTTGGAGAGGCCCAAAGGTTGGTGGTTCAATACTGGGTTTGTCCCTCTGGGTCCCTGATCAAAACCCTTGACCACAGATTGCTCAACCCCCCCTTTCAGGGAAGGGTTAATTGCAGTGAGTAATTTCCCCTCTGTTGGACTATGAGGGAAATATGTCTTTTTTTTGTATGCAATCTGTGTGCATCCTGAGCCGGTGTCTGTCTCAGCAAAAAATGGCACCATGGTGGCATATAGTGACAGTAAAGATTTTAGATTTTTTGAATATAGTTTAAAGGGCGCTTTGCTAAATACTAAAGAAATGCCTTTCTGCAGCTCCCTTATTCAGGGGTCGCCACAGCAAGTCATTACAATTGGCACACAGACTTGGCAGAGGTTTATACGTTGGATGTCCTTCCAGACGCAACCGGGATTCAAACTCATGCCCCTGTTTCAAAGATATGGACCCAGCGTGGTGCAACATCACAGAGGGACTACAATAGAAATGTATGTTAGCATCACAGTGTGATGTAAATTTCTTTTTAACATTATTAAAATAATGCTCTCTGTCTCATTATTCTGGCAATAAGCAAGATAAATACATTTAACAATCCGAACTGACCAAACGTGGGAAAACTTTAGTCTGATTTACTGTTAGAAAGTGAGAAAGAACAGATTTACTTTGTGTTTTCCTCAGTTTATGTAAAAACTCTGGTTTGTTCTCAAAGTTAGTTTTATATTTTACTGAATAAACTAGCCAGCGACTTTAATGCTTCACTAAAAGTATAAATACAATCAATCTCCCGACCTTTACTTAAGTGATGTATTTTTATGAAGGAAATCTACAGTCCATACTTTCCATTAGACATATATTCAAAAACATAATAACGAAAGCCTGAAATAACATGTTTAATGTAATTTAATGTTTTCCAAAAGGCCCAGAAACTGAAGCTTTTAAACTTTTCGTTTCTCTTTGTGACACGTTCTCTTAAAAGCCTGCAAATCACTCTGCTCGCTTTGAAAAGGAACTCCTCTTGCTGCAACACATCTGTGGTTTGTGAGTACCTTTATGCAAAACAAAGACTTTTCCTCTCGCTCCAATCCTCCACGTTTCTGTTATGCTACATTAAAACACCAATTTCTTAGAACCATAAATATCACCCATAATGAAAACAGTTGATTAAAAGGACACACTTTGGACAGACATCATTGTATTTCAGAGCATTCTTTACAGCTTTTGTTGTTGATTTGTCTAAAATAAATATGTGTATATATGTTTTCATATTGTTGCTGTCAGAGATAGGAATCATTCTCAAAACCCCTAAAAACAGTCTGACCTTAATGAATCCTATTAACCCAAAAAGTCTATTTTATTTGTAACAAGCTTTTTCCTTTTCGGATTCAATCAGCCAGGGCGCACGTTATGATCTGTTTCCCAAGTCCCAGACGTTATATCTGCAAAACGTCATCCAATATTTACATGAAAAGCCTCCTTACAAGCATGTGTGGAGGAATATTTCTCTGAAATGTACAGAAGTAGCTAGAGCTTTACGAAGAAAAAAGAAAACAAATTAGTGATCACATCTAAATAAAATAAGTCTTATTTTGACCAACATTTTCTGAGAAGAGTCAGTGTCTGTTAGATGGTTCTGCTCTTTTCTGCCACTTTCTGCTCCCAGTTTTCACTAATTTAACAACAAACCAACGAGCTCATCAGAGCAACTCTAGAATTGGGAGTCTCTTTTAACCAGAGTTATTCTTAGAAGTAGAGATGCACCAGGAAATGGGATGTTGACCAGTTCGATCGTCCCTGCGCAGTGAGTGGCTATTTGGAAACTCAAAAATATGATCTTTTGATCAGCTATGCAGCACGCTGAGCACACCTGTAGACCAGCACTGTTTAATCCGCTTCAAACAGAACCGAGTTTGTTTCCTTGGACCGTTTGGCTAGTAGTGAAAGCTCATCTGAACTGTGGTGCGGACCACACCAGTTGATCAGTTATGATTAACTTGTGTTAACTTGTGATCTGCTCGGGGTCCTGCGCTCCCCGATAACATCACAGTACGCCGCAGATCTGGTACCCACATCGGGAATGAAGCCCTGGGCGAATTGTCCTTTCTGTCCCCAGAATATATTGTTTACATAAAAATATCTTTGAGAATTTCTTTTTTTTTTCCACAATAAATTTGACAAATCTGTCTCAAAACCTCTGTTGTCATTGTAGATTAAATGCAGGTTTTTTCAGTCTATCCACAATGATTTTCATGCTGATCTCTATATAAGGGGTTACTAATGCCAAAGAGGTTTAATAATGTTTTTCTCCTTTTTTAAGTAATATAACAATTCTTTCACAAATCTTAAACAGTTTTACATAATGTGAGTGTAGAATAGTCCAGTTTCAATTTCTACTACTTTGATTTTTAACTTAAATTAAGCCATAAGTCTATGACGTGGTTTAGCAGCTCTGCATTAAATATTTGGACGTAATTGTACAAAAACCGTAATAGAGAATAGAGAAAAGTTAACTGCTTGAAAAATATGACCCAAACAGAAAATAAAGATATGTACGCAGCACCTGGAAAGACACCATTTAAATGTTCTGCATTCCTAGAGACTCCTGGTACACAACAAAATGTATTTAAAGGCGAAAAAAGGTTGTTTTTTTTGCATGATGTGTCCCCTTTAATGCTAAACACACAAACCTCTATTATAAAAAGCTAAAGAAAGCTTGAAACTCCATAATCATTTTATCTGTACTAGCACTCCTATCAGTCACAGACTTCATGTCACCTCTGCTTCTAATGCAAAGACATGATGCTTGCTCACAGCAGGAAGGCTAGAAACAATATTTTGTTCTTGTATTTTTATATATTACAGTTCTTAAGTAAAAATGGGGATCAGCTTAAACGGGGGCCAGAATAGACATAAGCTTTGCAGAATCCAGGGGCAGCAAAACATCCATTAAAACACTTCTTAGGAGCGAGTGTGCACGTCATTTTGTTTTGTGTCTCTGAGTTGGCCCTGCAATGGACCAACGACTGAGGAGGCTACACCTCACATTACTGCTGGGGAAAGATTTCTCTAAAATACTAATTTAAATGATTGTTACTTTGTTGCTGATCAACTACTTTAGTATTATGCTTTCACATCTGCACCTTTAAATACCAGTTTATGCACAACCCTTCTGCAGGAATACCAACACCAGCAGGCTCAAACACATCACTTACTTACCTTTTCCTTCTCTGGCTTCCAGCAGGTCAAAGAATTGATTTTAACATCCCTCTTACTGAATTTAAATCTATAAATAGCTCAGCTCCATCCTACGCTGGTGATCTAATCCCATAATACACACCTGACAGATCTGTTAGCATGAGTAAAGGTTCCCTCGCTCACTAAAAAAAAAAAAAAGTCTAAATCAGCTTAAACCGTCTTCAGGCATTATTCCTCTTTAGAAATACATCCCCATAATCAGGATCTGCCGTAACTGTATCCTGTTTTAAAAGCAGTGTTTTAATTAAGTTTAAAGTATTTAAAAAATGTTTGTCTTTTCTTTTTTTAAAAGATACTTTCTTTTTTCAGTGTTTTCCAACATCTTCTGATCATGTATGCTTTTTTTTTTATTGCTTAATCTTTCTTCTTTTTTTGCCAACATATCCTTTGAGGACCACCTCCTATTTTAATTGTGAAGCATGCACAGATTATTCTATTTAGTCAGGAATCTCCGTCATGAGTGCCTTTTATTCGGCTTTAGTTTAAGATGGAAATATACAAACAGAAAGGTGAAGCGGAGCAGTAAATTGGAGGCCAAAAATAATTAATGAAGCCAAAATTGCAGGTTATGTTATACACACTAAAGAGAAATTATTGACTTTTTACCAGAAAATATTCTCATATAGTTAAATTGCAAGAAAACGATCAGCTCTAATTTAAAATAAAATTCCACCAGAAATATTTTTTTAATTAAAATGCAACTTGTTGGGTTACCTCACCGTTAGCATTTCTAATTCATCATGTTCAACGCCGAGCAGAGGAACGATAAAGCTGATATCTTTTGGAGTTGTGTTATGATTTTTTTTCAAGTCTTAAAATCTGTGAGAAAACTTGTGGTTTATGCATTTCAGTGTTGCAACAAGAAGCTTTTACTAGTTCAATAACAGCACTAATAGTAACATCAAACTGGCAAGCAAGTGGAGCTCTCTTTCCCTAAAGAAGCAGTGCTTGTTAAGGATGTGTGGAAGAAATATTGTCTCATTAGAATCAGACATTATATATACACACACACACACACACGTACATATATATATATATATACATATATATATATATATATATATATATATATATATATATATATATATATATATATATATATATATATATATATATATATATATATATATCCAGTTGAGCTGTTAAGTACAAGCAAACTGGTTGAAGTTTAACCAACTGTTAGATTTGCACAATTTTGATCTAGAAATGTTGGTTAAATTTGTTTCACAAGTGTCAATTATATCTGCTTGTTAAATTCTTTCAAAATTAAAATGTTGATATTGTTTTAAGGAAAGTAATTTTTTAAAGTGGAGAAATATCTAGAAATATATATATATATAGATGATCATTCTACCATTCAAAAGTTCATTGTTTGTTGCAGTTTTGCTTCCAGAGATTAACCCAAACCACAATGCCAAAGGTTTAACTGATTTTCTTCTCTAGCTTGACCTGCAGTTTGTCCAACTTTGGATTTCTTGCACGATGTGACCTACTTACGGTCATGTTGCTTTCTCTTGACTGAAACCAAATAAAACAGAAATGTTTTAGAGAAGTAGTGCATCCCCCCTTGATGATAAACACATTACAGTACATAAGCAAGAAGAACAAGCACAGTAGAATTACTTTTATACAGAATATTTTTAGTGCAAGGTCCTTTCAAATAAACAAATGCATCCAAACTACAAAAGGGGGAATAAGATAGATAAATAAATAAAAGCCCTATCAGAGTGAATTACTGTGATTCTCACTCAAATATGTTAGATGCCCTTCTATCAACCCCGTTTAACTTCTGCTTTTATCTTTGCTTTCTCCAAATAATTGTTACGGCGCTGCACCATTGTTAAGCTAAACCCAAATCTGAGTTGACAGATGAAGCAATAAATAGTTTCCCCAAGTTTGTTTACAGCCCTGACCTCACATATGTTACCTCAGATCAGAGGTCAGGTTATCTGCCTCCAGCCCAAAAGAAGTAAGAAAGGATTATGTTAAAAATGTAAAAGCTGAACATGAAAAACGTTAGTCTGTTTCATAACTGGGTTTAAGAAGCAGCTGTTTAAAAGTGTTTCACTGTAGAGAGTAGAACAGAAATCTTCATAACTTTATTCTGTAACTTGGTTGTTTTATGAAAGCCTTGTTTCTAAATCTGATTCCTTATTCTCTTTGGGAGACCTCAGAACAAGGTCGGATGCCTGCTGCTTTATTCTCTCAAAACATGGCCTTGCAAATGATGAATAATTAATATCTCTTATCTAATAATTGTTATGCAAAACACATACTGATTTGTTCTGGATTTATTGGGTTTAATTATCCCAGATTGTTTACAGACGTCTGTAGATTAACTGCATTTTGTTTTTGTTTCATGATATTTCAAAGTAAACTGAAGGATTTTTTTTTTTTTTTTTACAAATCAGACTTCTTGCACAGGTTTCACAGGAAAATGAGGAATAATTTGCCAGAAAACTTCAACCCTCTGCTGTAACTTCAGGACACCAGCACTGAATTGGCTTGTGACACATTGTGTTCACTGAACCAGGGAGCAGATCGGGAGGATGTAACAGTCAGTCATCTCTCTGGCCTACTTTCCCTCGTTTTATCCTCCTCCTCTCATATCTTCCCACTCTCTGACTCCATCCCTTCGTCTCCCTCCTCCGACACAGAAAAAACTAGCGTGAGCGCTTTAAAACATCATAGAATGCATTTTAAAAAAAAAGAAAATAATAAGCTTGTGCAAATTCTCAATAGCTTCCAGGATGTATTTTTCATATTCCACAGATGTTTGCGGTTTTGTTCTCACCTGTGTTTGTATCTGGATACTCTGAGTCCATTCTATATCTGCTAGTCGACCTTCCTCTGCGCCTTGCTTAGATTCTTCCACACCTGCTTTGCATTCTGTTGATTTTGCTCACCTGGTGGCCATGTCATCAAACCTCTTAAGTATTTAAGTTCCTGGTTTCTGTTTCCTCTTGGTTGGATTCTCTGTTGCTGTCTCCCTGGCTCTTGTGTTTTGTTTTTTTGTCTTTCTGTTTTCCTATTTTATCCTAAAATATATCGACATCATGTGTCTGCATCGATTCATTTGCAATTTGGGTCCGTACCAACCTGAAATCATGACAACATTTAGGAAACAAATAAGTGACAATTCTGCCTTAGTTCCACAGTTAGATCTGAGGAAATACATCTTAAAGAGGGAGATGCAGGTTTAACCATTAATAAAATGTTTACTTCTTGTTTTAGCAAAGTAGCTCAGTGTTTAAAGACATAATGAAAACATGCAGGTATAAACAAGTAGAAATAATAACCAATCATGATCTTAGAAGTGAGGAATCCCAGGCTGTCACGCTGCAAAGAACAAACCATCTTCACAACGTTTCTTCATCACAGCCAAAACTGCAGCAAAAGGACTGAGAGTGCAAGTTGTGGAGAGGGTGCCACTTCCATCCTGTAGATTTCAGCTGTTTAATGCAACACATTTAAATCACATTTGTCTAAAACACATTTTACAGCTTAGACAAACAACTTTCCTTTCAACAAATACATCTTTATAACACACAGTAGCAAACTATACCCAATTAAAGGTGCTTTAAAACAGAAGTGTGTGACATAAAATTGATTGCTTTGGGCTTGAGTTACTGATAATGGTTGCATCATCACTAATGTTTTGAGTTACAAAGTTGTTGTTTCTTTTTTTTTTTGCAATATATGAAACTGTCAAACTATTTTCAGAAATATGGTATTCTCTATGGCAGTAAGGCATAAATAAACATGTTTTCTAATATTAATCAGTTTCTTAATCAAAACGTGTTTTTACAGAGACTGTTGGTTTATTACATTCATTTTCAGGAATACAGCTCCCTTGTTGCGTCTGAACACTTTAGCATCCAAACCACTGCTTTGATTTACGCCTTGTCGAAGTGAGCTGGATCTTTTTAAATCTTTTCTTTCAAACAGCTATTTGAAAGACTGCCTAATTTTCACAATAGCCAACCTGGAGTAACTCACTTTATCCTGGAAATAATCAATCGGGGAAATGATAAGGCGAGATTTGGATAACACTAATCGAACTTAACATTCCATCCACGTATACTATATTAGAACAATATCATGGCTTATATAATTTCCAAACATTTAAATATCTAATCTGCATTCATTGCAAATATTCCATTCTCTTGAAATGAAGCACTGCCCACTGTTCCCCCGGGACTGCTGTGTACAGGAAACTCATGTAAAGGCAGCGTGGACACCTCAAATGACACAATTCAATATTTGCAAACCAAATTAGCACCGCACAGGTACTCTGCTTTGCTTATCTCCTTGCGCCTGTTCTCCTTACCATTTAGTGGGTGGCAATGTCGGAGCTCGTGTGTGAATCTATGTAAATACTGCAAAAGAAAGTATGCATGCCTAGTGTGAGGGATTGCTGTAAAGTTTACAACTCAATACAAGCGACTGTCCGCTGTCGCTACATGCTCGTCTATGAGGAGTGATTGCTGCAAGACAGTGACTTGACGCAATCATCTCAGAAGACTTTTTAACCAGTTTGAATTACAAAGTGAACTTCACTGCACTATTTGATAACTAGGATAAACTGGAATGTATGTATGCAGTTGTTTTTTAATCTGTCTGTATTGTATTAACTTGATTTTTTTTCTTCTAACGTGCCTTGAGACGATATTTGTTGAGTTAGTGCTATATAATTAAACTAGACTGAATGGAATAGAAACAAAAAAAATAATGCCTTGGTGTGTTCATGAAGGTCACAAATCCAATCTCAGCTGTAAAGTAACTTTACAGCTGAGATTGGAGCAGCAAAGAAAATTGTACTAGAACACAAGCAGTGATGCTAGCAAACATGTTGCAGCATTATCATAGAGGAGGAAAAAAAATACTGCAGCTAAAACAAAAGGGTAACTTTTTTTTACACTTATTGTTTGCAATGTATAGCACTGCAGCAAAACCAGCTGTTTTGTTAGAAAGTAGCCATTTAACATTTCCATTAACTGTTTGCTTTCAGTCTACTTTACTGCAAAAATGATGGGCTGATTGATTGGAGAAAACACAGATACGTTACCAAAGAATACATTATACGCTTGGATGAAAATCTGGCACAAATCCTACAAAACCACCAGGATGGACAGATAAAGAAGTAGAATGCAGCCCTAATTAACATACCTGTGTTTTATCTACTTATATATAGGTAGAAATGTCTGATGTGAAATAGGCTAATTATTCATAATCCATTTAATGATTCCTGGAGTAGTGTCAATAGGGTTTAAATGGGCTCCATGAACATTTACCAAAACTATTGTTCTTCTACATTCTTTGCTTGGGTGTTTGCTTTCTTATAGTCTCTTTCATGTCTCCCGCTGATTGATTAAATATGTTTTATCTGTCAGTTTCCCCAAATCATATCAGTGCACATGGAGAGAAAGTGAGACAAGTAGCATTTCTTTCTTTGTTAAACCTTTCCTCAGCCTGTGGATTTAATTTTGAAAGGAGCAAACAGTGGGGGAAATGAGAGAAAGCATGTCAAGACTTCTCATCATAAATAAATTAGAGTCTTATCAGGACATAAAACACACACCAGATGCTGCTAACAACCAAAGGGATTCACAAAGACAAAGAAATTAGAAATAAATAGAAAAAATGAAAATATGTGTAATAAATGGAAATCACCGGTAATAAGAAATAAACTCATGAATAAAAAGCAAACCTGTCTCCTATCAATACAAATTCATAATAGCTGGTTTAGTCCACATTGATGTCCTATAAAAAAATGCTTCTCATTACAGAAGAATCACTCAAAATGCATTTCACGATGAGTCAAAGCAAAGAGCTCTTGCAATACTATTGCAACCATCTAGTTGCAAAACATGGGATTTGTTACAAACGTATTTCTAAACCTCTCAGTGCTCCTCTTAGCTCCATTGGGGCCACAACTTGGAAGTGGAAAGAACACAATTTCACAATAAACCAGATCTGACCAGGTCCCCGCCTACTTACAGACTTACAAAACACACAAAGAAAATCATTAAGGTTGTCTAGAAGTCAAGGATCATTCACAGAGAGCTGCAGAAAGACCTGAAACTAGCTAATAAAATTGTCTAAGGAAAGCAAATAATGCACTTGAAGTTAGGCGCAGAATATTTAAAAGCCGACTCTGAAATTCAGTATGGACCAATGAGACCCAAATGTAACTCTTTCGGTGTCCCACCATGTTTGGACGAGAGAAGGCACTAAATGGTACTGGCAAAAACTTACTGAGATATTGCCGATAAGATATTAAAGATAAAACCAACGTGATTACATCAGTATTTCAAACGTTTTAGCAAGCCTGTTCAATACTTATTCCCATAGAAATCCACTACTGCATGGAACTTAGTCTACATAATTATTTGTTTTCATTTCTCAGTTTGGATTACTTGGATAGTTACTAACACTGATGTGTTAATACTTCTTTTCTCGCTGCATCATTGCCTGTTAAAGACCTGAGACCATCTGTTGATTACTCATTTCTTTCTCATCAGAAACTCAGGACAGCTGTGTTAAAAAAGCAGTTTAAATATTTGACTTAGAATTAAAGATTAGTTAAACAACTATCTGACCAAACGAGGCAGGATCACCCGCAGTTAAGGCCTGTACATACTACACAAAACCAGAGACATTGTTATCTCTACCAGGGCTGCAAAAACAAAATTATGTAATCCATTACGCCACACCAGTACCCTAATGACTGTGTAGTATAAGATCTTAAAATTTCAATGTCAAATAAGTACGTCAGAGAGTGTTAACAGTGCAGTGGTATCCTTAAACTGTATATGATAAATTATGAATACTAAACTGTTTACTTAAACCTATAGCTGGTAATCAGTGTGTGTGCTCGTTCCTTGTTAGTTTCCGCTTGCTGGCGCTGCATTTCTAGTGTTTATGTATCCAGTTAGTTTTGGGTAGCTTCAGTGTTAGCCGTTCATTTTAGCTCCACTGATCTCACCGTATACTTTGAAAATGGCTGAGAGTCGCAAGAAGCTAACTGTCTTAAAGTTTATAAGAAGAAAGTCTCAGATGAAAAACATAAGTTCAGAGTGTATTCAGGAGATTTTTTCCCCCGCAATCCCCCTGAGGAGCGGAAGAGCAGGTAGGATGGTCTTGCTCATGCGCAGTTAATAAAAAATGGACTTGGGCGTTTCTGACTTAAATTTCTGGAAAGATCGCTGGCTCTACCTTCAAAGGAGCATAGCATAAGTTCCAGGATTCTTGCAGACGTTTGCCCCCTCTGGCGTCAAGTTGAAATGACACCAGTGTTGAGCACGTGCATGGGAGAAGAGGAGAAGCTGTAATGTACCGGATTCGGACCCAAGATTCAACCACGACAGGTCAGTGACGTTTCAAACAGTTTATTTAAAAGCAGGGTTGATCAGCGCTGGCTCTAGAGCGTGCAGCTCTCGCTAACGGGTTGGAGCTCCCTGGAGGCAGAGGGACAGGTTAGAGGCTGCAGTGACGGGTTAGCAACGTGGAGCAGACTGAGAGACTAACCTGATAACGAGAGGAGCCTGGGCGCAGAGAATCAGCCAGAGACAGGCGGGAGGGTTCGGGGACAGGAGCCGTAGAGCGACCGTCCGGCAGTAAGGGACTTTTCAGAGGCGTTGTCCTGGGGCAGTCCGGGTCCGGTAACGGGGAGTCCAATAATCCAGCAGAGGTACAGAGGGGAAATCCGAAGAGCAGGTCCAGGTCCGGTCCAGGTCCAAAAACAGGCAGGCTCAGAATAATCGCAGGGGCAAGGCAGAAATCCGGTAATCTCAGGCAGGGGTCAGAACAGGGAACAGGCAGGCTCGGAAACGGAGGGCAGAATCGGGTCAAACACAGACAGGCAGAATAAGGAACGCTGGAATGGTCTTACGGGTGGCTTGAGACAATCTGGCACTGGAGGCTAACTTGGACGGAGCTTATATGCAGGTGAAGACAGGTGCAACCAGTAGGGGTTGATTGCAAAGAGGGTGGAGACTGAACAGATGTGTTGATAGTGAGCAGGATCAGCTCCAGTGCCAGGATCATCACAGAAGCATTTGCCGCTGCGACTGCACAGGTCTTTTGTCTAGAGGCGTTATGTCTTCTGAGGTAAAAAGCCATAAATATTGAAGTTAGCCCGTGTTCTCTCGCTAATGCATCGATTACGGTGGAGACTCAACAAAGTAGCCAGATGAACGAGAGCGCGCAGCTCATGACAACCACACACACGCCCAGAGGATTCGGCCTGAATCACTCTCTCATGAATTGACTAATCCAGCCTATAGAGGCAACTGCGGTAAATACACGTCGGGCAATTGTAAGGGCATGTATGGGATATACAATAAATAATAATAATAATAAACTTAGAAACTTGCACTATGCACCTTTAAGTATAAAAACGGACTGTGTACCACATTCGATTCGCTGATTTGCACATTTGCACACTTGCACATTGTATTATATCCTGCAAAATTGCTGCTGCACCTTACCGGGAAACGTACTGCAAAACTGTGTACAATGCAACTGTCTACTTTTAAATCATTGCTGCACCTTACTGCGTATTTGTTTACATTTGTTTTACACTGTTTACATTTCAACTGCCTACTGCTCACTGCTGCACTTTATCCGGAAGTCAATTGAAACTTATCCTGTAAGTGACTGCGATTTATCACTGCACTTTATCCTGTACTGTAATTCACCGCAAGGTATCCTGTAGAGTTACTGCAATCTTTCTGAGCTGTGTGAAAGCGAAATTTCGTTCTGTATCCACTCTGTGTATACAAAATGACAATAAAGAAAGTCTAAGTCTAAGTCTAAGTCTAAGTCTTTAAATTTACTACATGGCAATAAAACACTCCTTTCACATTTTATTTTTAATAAGCTGTTGTGGTGACCCGTGAACAAGGGAACAGATGAACGATATCAATCAATCAGTCAGTCAGTTAAAGGGTTTATAATAAAGCTATGTGGAGTCTAGAAAATAATTTGGAGTTACATACCTATAAAAAAAAGCACATTAGGCATTTTGGATTTCTGCCTCATAGTAGGGACAATCATGACATAATGCAGCCACAGTATAGAGAGAAAACAAGTCAACATGAAGAGAAGACAGATAAAACAGACCTGCTTGGACCAAGAGGGACTGGTGCAGCAGGTGGGCAAGAAAGCAGCAACACGGAGAGTGAGAAACGCAGACGACACTTAAAACAGAAAGAATAAGAAACGGATGAAGGAGGATGGTGATGTGGGAAACTGCCAGGTGTAGAGCCATGAACCAGCATCATCTGTGCTGGAACTGTTTTTGTAACACACACAAAGCTGCTTTGGAGGCCCTGCAGACACAAAAGTTATAAGTTATGCAGTGCTAAGTGAAGCTGCTTGCTTTACTTAGCACTGCAATGAAAACGGCAGCACAGAGCATTCCAGCACAGAATGGAGGAATAACAAATGATGACAATCGTCCAGCAATGATCAAAATTTGAACAGTATAGATACACCCCAACAGGGACATTCAAAGTGGTAATAGGTTTTGTTTCCGGAAAAGTTTATACTAGCATCTTAACCTTTCAACATTTACAAATGGGGCCCATGTGGATAGATAATTGGTTTAGATAATTTAGATGGTTTAGACTGGAGTTTCCCTAGTTTGCAAAATGTAACCATCCTAATAGCCAGAGGCAGGAAGACTGTATGCAAAAAGTGAGCCCAGACCCATTGTGTACCCATTATGCCTCACATACATGTTAGCTGGATACATAATAGGGTTGTCAAAATAATTGATATTTTACTATAATCGATACTCAAAAAAAGTTATTATTCAAACAAACTCGTCTAAACTGCTTCATCATCCTTATGACCACGATCTGAATTATGAATACAGACTGTTATCATTTGCTCGAAGATGCAGACTTCCACAATTTAATTAGCTTAAACTGAAAAATGTTTTTGGACATCAGTCCTGAAATTGAACATGGAACATTATGTAGATTGTTCCAATGTAGATTGCCATCATCTGCTCATCTTCAATTGTGCACGTTTTGATTATACTTGTAAACAGACATACTTCTTCTGACAAAAAGGTATACTGTACCTTCTTTAAAATTGAGTCAAAGTGACCCATTCACATTTGACCATTTCTTCACGCAGCAGCGATGCAATAACATGCTGTTGTAGTTGATCAATAAAGAAAATTTTATACAAAATTACCAGAAAGATAAAAATAGCACAGAGATACTGCTGAATACATTTGCATGGAACACACTCCTTTGTATGCATTAGATCCATGTTTGCTTTGAATACAATCTATTTTAGCATAGAAAGTGCTTTTAGTTTTTTATCCCCAGTGGATATATACACAGCAATTAACGGCCAAATGGAAGCAAACAGTGTTGAAGTACTTGAAGTAAGTTTCTGTTTCAGCTTATGGTATAGCAATTATGATCAAATAGCTTTCAACCACTTTAAATAAGTGGAAACAATGAATCAGTGTTGTGATGTGATTTAGCACCTTATTGTTGGGAAGTAATTCAAAGTGCTACCTAAAATACTACCTGTGCTCCCCTTTTGTTTGTTTGGGTTTTTTTTGTGTTCAGAAAAATGACAGAGAAAACAATAGTAAAAAACAGTAAAAGAGCTTGAATTGCTGACATTGTCCACATAGTCCACATTGTGGTGCAGCATTAATCAGATTCATAATGAGACTCGTTGTCTCCTGTCATTAGGCGACGGATCCCAAATGATACGAAAAGAAGTATATAGTATCGAAAACGAGAGTCGCCACATTGTCTGCTGCAGCTGCAGAAAACAAAGTGCAGTGAAAAAAAGAGATGGCCAAGGTAGAAAAACAGTGATAATGTCACACGTGGATAAAGAAGACAACACATGGCATGATGAGGATTGGGAGGACATAGGCTAACGAGTGGGAGCGAAACAGGCAGAACAAGTGAAGAATGAGCACGAAGAGTTGACAAGGGCCGTCATGTCTTGGCCGTGCAATTCTGAGTCTGGAGACATCTTTGGCCAGCATCGCAGCTCAGGACGGGAGCTGTTTGTGTGGAACCAGAACAGAGCAAACGTCCACAGAGAGTCTGGTGGTAATTGTGTTGGTGGAAGATAAAGGCACAAGTTTCCCCCAAAGAATTTGGGAAATATAAAAATTACCATCGGCTGACCTTTACCAAAACCCTCGTCCTTTGCAGTGAATGACTAATCATAGCTTAGCAAGCACAACAAAGCAGTGCAGCCTGTTGAGTTGGGGGTTTATTCTGCTGAATTAGAGGGCTATACTGTATATGCTCATTAATGAAACGTGAGTGGCTTCATTGGTTGTCTGGCTGTTGAAGCTAAAGGTTTGCAAATGCATTGGAGTAAACAAAGAGATGGTGTCATGATGCTTGGGTGTTAGGTTTTTGGTTTCTATTGTGTTTGTGTTCTCATCATTTCTCTGTTGTTTTATTATGTTTTTTAGGTGTTGGTTATTTTCTTGTGCTTAGTTTCTTTATTTACTTCTTTATTAATTTTTTTTTATTTTTTTATTTAATAGTGTCCTGTCTGGCAATGTGGCAATAAGAATTGTTGTCTTAATGCCAAAAAGAGCCCAACAGATTTTACTTTCACAAGCGGCGCCTTGTTGCATTCGCCATATTGCTCCGCTTGATTCATACGTGCAATAAGCTTCATTAATGCAGGGAATATTTCATGTTATATGGACACTGAAAAAAAGGAGAAAAAGTGAAAGAAAAAGAGGAGAGAAAAGGTAGAGAACGATGGGCCCTCAATGGGCTTCTTCACCTGCAAATAGAGATGTAAAAAGAACAGCACAACCAGCAGATAAAGTATTACAGATACAATCAACCAAGGCATTGATATCATCACTGAAGAATATACAGTATTAATCAATACAATATGTATAAAGTGACAGCTGAAGATAATAATAGGGGTTTTCTGTATGGTAGAGAATCTGTAAGTACCTGGATCCAAGCTGTTTGTGAGAGTGCGCTTGTGTATGTAAGATTTATCCATGAGAAAAATGCTCAATAGTGGTTGTGAAGAGCCAAAGACCTGCCCCCCAGAGCACCGAGGCAGACGCCAGGGGAACCAAGACCCCAGATGCCCCAAGGGACCCCCACAGCAAAGGTGCCCAAGAGGGGCCAACCCAGGAAATCTGCCTCCCCCAACCAAGGGAAGAGGAGAGATGGCCCCAAGGAAACTCGCCAACAGCCACAATACCGAAGCCCCCCTTGAAGTTAGTTTCTTAGTTTATTCTTGGGTTCAGTTTCCTGTGTATTCTACTTATTCCCCTTTGGTTAGTATTTGTCTTTTCCCTTGGCTAACTGTTTATTTGTGTCTTACTTCAGTTTCACTGTTAATTAGTCTCCTTCCCTCAGCTTCCCTGCTTCCTTCTGCCTCTCATTATCCTCTGATTATGACCCCAGCTTACAATGATATTCTTCTCACTTCCCTACAGGATCCTCCTGTTACCATGTCCTGTGCCATGCCTGTTTCTTCCTCATTGTCCTACCTGTTTCTCTGTCTATGTTCTCCATCATGATCTCCTTGTGCCGTGCTGTAAGAATTTGTCATACGTCATCATGCTGCTCCCACATTCTTATCTGTGGTTGGGTCCTTCCCCAAAACTTCAAACTTTGACAGAGAGTATTTTTATACTATGCCCTAGTCTGCTCTTACTTGGATAAAAGGCAGGTAATATCAGGGGAACAATAGCAACTAGCATTGTTTTGTTCTGTTTTAGGATTTGTCAAAAGAAGAATCGTTTTGCTGGGGGACTTCAACGCTCACGTGGGCAATGACAGTGGGACCTGGAGGGGCGTGGTTGGGAGGAATGGCCCACCTGATCTGAACTCGAGTGGTGTTTTGTTGTTGGACTTCTGTGCTCGTCATGGATTGTCCATCACAAACACCATGTTCAGGCATAAGGGTGTCCATATGTGCTCTTGGCACCAGGACACCCTAGGTCGCAGTTCAATGATCGACTTTGTTGTCGTTTCATCTGACCTGCGGCCGCATGTCTTGGACACTCGGGTGAAGAGAGGGGCGGAGCTCTCCACCGACCACTACCTGGTGGTGAGTTGGCTCCGATGGCGGGGGAGGAAGCCGGTCCGACCGGGCAGGCCCAAACGCACTGTGAGGGTTTGCTGGGAACGTCTGGCGGAGTCCCCTGTGAGGCGGAGCTTTAACTCCCACCTCCGGGAGAACTTTAAACACGTCCCGAGGGAGGCGGGGGACATTGAGTCTGAATGGACCATGTTCCACGCCTCTATTGCTGAGGCGGCTAGTTGGAGCTGTGGCCGCAAGGTTGTCGGTGCATGTCGTGGCGGCAACCCTCGAACCCGCTGGTGGACACCAGCGGTGAGGGAAGCCGTCAAGCTGAAGGAGTAGTCCTATCGGGCTTTTTTGGCCTGTGGGACTCCGGAAGCAGCTGATGTGTACCGGCAGTCGAAGCGGCGGGCGGCTCGGCTGGTCGCCGAGGCAAAAACTCGGGCGTGGGAAGAGTTCGGAGAGGCCATGGAGAAAGACTTCCGTACGGCTTCGAAGCGATTCTGGTCCACCATCCGGCGTCTCAGGAGGGGGAAGCAGTGCAGCACCAACACTGTTTACAGTGGGGGTGGTGTGCTGCTGACCTCGACTCGGGACGTCGTGCGTCGGTGGGCGGAATACTTCGAAGACCTCCTTAATCCCACCAACACGTCTTCCATTGAGGAAGCAGAGCCTGAGGACTCTGGGTCGGGTTCTCCCATCTCTGGTGCTGAGGTTGCCGAGGTTGTTAAAAAGCTCCTCGGTGGTAAGGCTCCGGGGGTGGATGAGATTCGCCCTGAGTACCTTAAGGCTCTGGATGTTGTGGGGCTGTGTTGGTTAACGCGGCTCTGCAACATTGCGTGGACATCGGGGGCAGTTCCCCTGGATTGGCAGACTGGGGTGGTGGTCCCCCTATTTAAAAAGGGGGACCGGAGGGTGTGTTCCAACTACAGAGGAATCACACTCTTAAGCCTCCCTGGTAAGGTCTATTCAGGGGTTCTGGAAAGGAGGGTCCGTCGGATAGTCGAATCTCGGATTCAGGAAGAGCAGTGTGGTTTTCGTCCTGGCCGTGGAACACTGGACCAGCTCTATACCCTCAGCAGGATTCTTGAGGGGGCATGGGAGTTTGCCCAACCAGTCTACATGTGTTTTGTGGATCTGGAGAAGGCATTCGACCGTGTCCCCCGGGGGATCCTGTGGGGGGTACTCCGGGAGTATGGAGTACCGGACCCTTTAATAAGGGCTGTCAGGTCTCTGTACGACCGGTGTCAGAGTCTGGTCCGCATTGCCGGCAGTAAGTCGGACTCGTTTCCGGTGAGAGTTGGACTCCGCCAAGGCTGCCCTTTGTCACCGATTCTGTTCATAACTTTTATGGACAGAATTTCTAGGCGCAGCCAAGGTGTTGAGGGGATCCGCTTTGGTGACCTTAGGATTGCGTCTCTGCTATTCGCGGATGACGTGGTCCTATTGGCTTCATCAGGGCGTGATCTACAGCTCTCACTGGAGCGGTTCGCAGCCGAGTGCGAAGCGGCCAGGATGAAAATCAGTGCCTCCAAATCCGAGACCATGGTCTTGAACCGGAAAAGGGTAGAGTGCCTTCTCCGGGTTGGGGAGGATGTCCTGCCCCTAGTGGAGGAGTTCAAGTATCTTGGGGTCTTGTTCACGAATGAGGGGAAGATGGAGCGGGAGATCGACAGGCGGATTGGTGCAGCGTCTGCTGTGAAGCGGGCGCTGTACCGATCCGTTGTGGTGAAGAGAGAGCTGAGCCAAAAGGCGAAGCTCTCGATTTACCGGTCGATCTACGTTCCTACCCTCATCTATGGTCACGAGCTTTGGGTCGTGACCGAAAGAACGAGATCCCGGATACAAGCGGCTGAAATGAGTTTTCTCCGTAGTGTGTCTGGGCTCTCCCTTAGAGATAGGGTGAGGAGCTCAGTCATCCGGGGAGGACTCAGAGTAGAGCCGCTGCTCCTCCACGTCGAGAGGAGCCAGTTGAGGTGGCTCGGGCATCTGGTCAGGATGCCTCCTGGACGCCTCCCTGGAGAGGTGTTCCAGGCACGTCCCACCGGGAGGAGGCCCAGGGGAAGACCCAGGACACGCTGGAGGGACTTTGTCTCCCGGCTGGCCTGGGAACGCCTTGGGGTTCCTCCTGAGGAGCTGGCCCAAGTGGCTGGGGAGAGGGACGTCTGGGCCTCCCTACTGAAGCTGCTACCCCCGCGACCCGACCCCGGATAAGCGGAAGACAACGGACGGACAAAAGAAGAATGTGTTAAAATTGCTCACGTTATCTCAGAGGTTCACATCAGCAGTTAATTCCTATCCCCCTATGAACTAAGAATTGGAAATGGACTGTGAATATTAACGCTGCTATCAGCGGGTTGTGTTCATGGCTTTACTTGACACTAGAGAACAAGTTTATTTACATAGATAATATTAGCCTTATACCTGCTTAGTAATTTCCTCAAGCAAGCACTCCCTCCAACCATCCTTCCATTTATCTGACCAGCCGTCTGTCATCCATCTTTCTGTCTATCTGTCCGTTCATTCATTCATTCATTAATATTTCTGTTCATGCATCCAATCATCCACTGTTATATCTATCCAACCATCTGTCATCCATCCATCCATCCATGTATGCACATAAAGGTCACCAGTATAATCATCAGTTAAACTAATTTGTTTTTAGACTGTGGGAAGAAGCTGATGAAATGAAACTCACACAGTCAAAAGGAGAACATGTGAACAGCACACAGAAAGGGCCATCTTAGCACTTTGCATCACTGTGCCATCAGCTAAAATTGGTATTACCACTGAAACAACAGCTAAGAAAACATGTACTGTAATTCAAAGGCCGTGTAGAAAATATCTCCCAATGGTAAAATAAATTTATACAGCACCAGATCCCATTGATTTATCTTCAGGTCAACAGCCATATTTGTAAAACATGTTCACTGAGACAGGGACTTTGATGATGTCAAGGAGATCGAAAAACCTAATGGCTTCAACTTTTTAACTCTAAAACGGTTCTCCTAAATGCAAAACTACAAAGTTCAGATTCTTCACAGAAGCTTAAACTAAAGATAAATCTCCAGTAAAGCAAAGCGAACATGCAGACTTGAACTTTCTATTTCACTGACTGATGCAGCCTCCCCAAACATGTGGCTCCAACCTCCAATGGTATACGCTGCATAATACATCAAACCAAATCTGTGAAAAAATAAACACATTTTATGCCACAGAGCAAACTTCCTTTTTCTTGGACCAGGTGCTCTTCGCCTGCGCCAAGGACGACTCCACAAAATCATATTGCAAGATCAAAATGGCAACTTGTTTATTGGAAAATCTGCCCATCTGGCTAAGCTTCACGGCTGGCAGCGAGATGAAAAGATGACTCACTGAAGTAATGCTGGGGGAACGAGAGGAAAGCAAACGATGTGAATCATGAGTAAGGCCTGGCAGGTCCCGATTGGCTCTATAATGGAAACCAGACTCCATTTTGCCAGTCTAGGCCGCCAGCCCAGAGTTGTCACCTAGGCCGGTGGACCGGAGATGCAGCAGCTGAATGAGTGTGCCCATACATAATGCCAGCTGAGCAGACACACAGAGCGGCAGAGAAAAATGACTGTTGGAGGAAGACGTAATGTTCACAGCTGGAAGTGCTTGTAAAAGTTAAGAGTTGGAAAAGTGAGAAGGAAGTGAGAGACTTACAGTTGAGTGCAATAATAATGCATCTACTTTGAAAAATGCGGACAGCAGAGGATTGGCCTTTGATCACGCAGTCATTTTTTAATGTAGCCTTAGCTTAGCAAAAAGTTAGTACAAGATGCTCTGCACATTTTACTTCAACTGCCTGTACATATTATCCTTTTCATCACTTTGGTCCACCTCTCAAAAAGTATCAACCTTTGAAAATGTCATGTCCTAAGAAAAAAAAAACCCAGCAGTAAAAGCAACTAGTAGTGTCTAGTATTTTGAAACTTAAAGTAGATTTTTCTCTCCACACTGCTTGTTTTAAGACCAGTTTGTCAAAATGAAACAATCAGAGGTGTTATTGACAACAGATTCAAAGAGAAATTAAAGAAAATTAAAGCTGGGAGTTCAGAAAGTCAAAGGATTGTTAAAAATTATCCTTAAAACGAGGCCAGTGAGAAGCATTCACAAAGCAATTGTGTAGGTATATATTACCAGGTGTTTCTTCTATTTGCCCGGTCAATGTCCTCCCAACTTTTATGTTACAAAGATGTTCATATGCTATGTAGATGATTTCTCAACATTAACTTTTAGAACTTGTCCTGTTATGACAAAACACTGTTTATAAAGAATTGATGTTGTGCGAAACTCATTTGTAAGAAAAGTGAGAAGTCAAAAATCCTTCAAACAAAACAAGGATGTATTGCTAAGGTATTCCCCATGGCAATAATGTATTAAAAATCCATACACAGTTTCCTAAATTGAAGATTTATTCATATTTGCTGGTGACTTTGGTTGCACAACTGACAAGGGAAGACCTTGATTAAAGATGGGCTCACGACGAGGAAAGAAAAATCAAAAACAGTGTTTAAGTTGATAAAAATGCAGGGCGTTTGATTGAATATTTACATATTCCCTAAGCTGATATTTAAGGTTTTCTTTTAGGTTTTCTAAATTCTACTCTTACAAGCAAAGATTGATAAATTACACTGTGTTATCGGGATGTAATTTGGTCATGCAAATCAACAATAGATGCGTAAATGATTCAATTTGCAAGGAGATATTACGTCTAAAATAAAGTACATTTTCTTTTGCTTGCATATTCAAAATACATAATTGAATAAAACTGTGGAATGGGATTTTCCTTCACATTTAGGAGATCAAATACATCTCAGCTTTTGAAACCATAAGCAACAAATGATATCAAAGAAATCAGAGTGACTACTTGCAACGTAATATTGTTTCCCCGGTTTATGTCCAAAGTCTCTGTTGATTCAGTGCCAGACACTGGTTAATTTTAGTCTGATGTTAAAACCGTTAAGGTACTCACTCTTTTTATGGCAGGACATAAACAAAACCCTTTAAAAATAATTAAAATCCTAGAAGTAATTAGCACCCTTTTAAAATGAGGGTTTCTATGAGAAGCAAAACACCACGTAACTGATTTTACAGCATATTTCATGCAGGTTTCATGAGTGGTTCTTTATGAGGACCCAAATACAAGCAGGAAGTTAGACAGATTAAGACAAAAGGTGGACGTGTTTAATGGGCAAAATAGCTGAAAGTTCACAAAAACTGAAACACGGAGGGTAAAAACAAAGGAGGCACCAGGAACCCTTTCGTGTGAATCATAACATGACTGGCAAACATGGAATCACCGGAGCAATAATTAAAATATAGCTCCTGAATTCAAACGAAAAATACTTTGTGACAAAATATCACTGTAAACAAATGAAGTGGTGGGAATATTTCCAGAGCTTCAGTAGATAAAAAAACTACGGAGAATCAGGACTGATGATAAGTTGCTCAGACTGACTTTAAAGAACAGTTGTTCAGATAGCCGGCCGACATACAGATTTAAATTAAGCAGTTCAGAGATTCCTTGAGATGGGATTGATCGTCACGTCGGTTTGGGTATCCGAGCATTTCAGCATCAAAATTAATGAGATGTGAGACAAGTCTGCAAAGGTGGCTACTAAAACTAGATTATTTGACCAGATGCAGTAACTCAGAAAAAGGTTTGGAAAAAATAAGACTGTAGAGAACATTTTATTACAATGCCTTAAGTATAAAGTATTCCACCCATACATCCATCCATCACAGATGAACACAAAGAAAAGAGAGCTAAATGTCAAAGACACAAAAGAAGCACCCGAAACACAAGGAATAGAAATCAGATGAAACCAGAGTTAAACTCCACGGGATCGTAACAAAAGTAGCTTTGGCAAATTGATAACGATTTCTTACCACCAACTTTGATAGCTCTCTCACAGCTGCTGTAAGTACGGTTTTTATATTTTCCCAAGAAAAAATTAAGTTTCGTTCAGGTAGAAAAGGATTTTGGGAACTAGTGAAGCAGAAACATATCGTATGTATCGTTTAATTCCTCTCACTGGAAAATAAATGCTGATATTTCAGCGTATTGAATTCAGACCACATGTTTTACTGGTCACAAAATCTTTATTATTTTATTAACAAAGTGATTTTCTTTCTGATCAATGGCTCCTAGCTGTTGAGCATTTGTTTGAACTTTACTAGAGTGGCTAACGTGAACATGAAGCAGCTCCTGAGGCACACAGAAACAGGGACGTGGGCTAATTTTAGACATGACAGCAGCACAAAGCAAAATGTCACAGGAAATTAGAGGCAGACATCCACTAATGGAGATGATGACTTATTCTGGTGACATGTTCAGCAATTCAGAGAAATAGGTTTGTAAAGCTGGCAGGCGTCCCGGGCAGTCAGATCTGAAACAGATAAAACAATGTTCATAAAAAGACATAACTGTGCATGTCAAAGCAGCTTAGAGTCCTGTGTTTTTTAAAAGCCGGACGTTTAGAGTCGGGACAGAGCAGGTAATGAGGGCAGAGGCAGACGGAGTCACACTGTGAGAACCTCCGCCCAGAGGAACAATTTTGGTTTTCAGGAGACAGAGGAGAAAAGGAGCTTTAAGAGGGCCGAGGTTACAGGGTCTTTATCTGTGCAGGAACTGGAAACTGCTGGGTCAAGTGGGGCTCAGAGCTGGGCAGAGCAGATAGTGGGCTTGGAAATGTGTTGGAGAGTGTCTCTGGGATCATAACGCTGGAAGAAAAGACCATCATATTCAGGGGAAACCTCAGTGTCCCAGTTTAATTTAACCAAAAAAAAAAAAAAAAGGATGATCATTTTCAAGTAAGTCAGCAACCTTCACATAAACATGCAGGGAAGACGTCTCTTTTTTTTTCTACTGTCTGAGCCCTGCAACACACACAATATAAGGATAATTACAGAGAAAGAGTTAAATCAAAAAAAAAAACACAGGCGTAATTGAAAGATTTGGGTTTAGAATAGCTGCAGAAAGTGATGATTTTCAGAGGATTTGTTTGCACGGAGACTGACCACAGGTGGCTTATTAGGACTCAAAGCAGAATAATCATTTTGGAGGGAAAACAAATAGAGAGCAGTGGTGAATCTGTGATGTGGCTCTTCTGCTGGGAATGAAAAGTCGGTGCAGAGCGAACGCCAGCAGAATTATGTGTGACCGTTTCAATTCCACTGCCAGACGCGGAGGACCATCCGGTTTATTTCGTGGAAAGTTTCCTGCTGTCAGTCAGAAACGGCTTCGCAAAAGTAAGGCTAAACGAAAGAGCCTTGGGTTCGACAAGGAAGAGAGATTTCAGGAGAAGACTGTTACGCTTTGAGTCTTCAACACACGGTGGAATTTGAAAAAAGTAAACCACAGATTGTTTAAATGTTTAAGACTAGCTAACCCCCTTAAAACTGTTAACAACTGTGTAATAGCTTCTGGGCTTTTTATCGGCAGCCATCTTTGACCTTCCCTCTTCTTCCAGGTCACCTGGTTTTCTGCAGGTGAATTAAGTCTAGAGACCGTGATGCTCAAAGAAAAATGATGATTTTGTGTCTGGCAAACTGTTTGTGTTAATTCGGCCATTTTTATTTACTTTTTGATTATCATCCTGTTTAATTAAAATGCCGATGATAGCCCAGTTTTAGTTTACTGACAGAGTCTACCTAACCTTTTTTGTAAACCTGAAAAAAAAAAAAATGGTTTCCAACACATCCTTTCTAGCGGTACCAATGAGTGTGGTAGCACTCACATACAAAATGAAACTGCAATCAGGTTTGACAAAAGTAGAATTAGCTTCTCTTTGGACATAGAGTGACAAACACTCTTTTTGCGTATTTTCTCTGGTTCAAATATTGATTCTAACAGATTTTTATCAGAGCTATAAATAATCCATCCTGATTATTTTGTTCGCATTAGCACCAGGTAGCTTGTTAAATGTGTCGGTAATGACAAGCCGTTAACTCAAATGTCAGACTGTTTTCTCAGAGGCAACATCCAGGCCCTTACTCTCTTTTGAAAGTTTGTTGGTTGAAGACAGCTAAAACCTTTGCACCTTAACTATGAGAGCACAGGTTTTGTATGCAGTGTCGCTGCAGCTGTGGAGACAAAAGGTGCGTAAGGAGTGTGTAGTAGGGAGCTGAAGAGAGAAGAAGCGACACTGAGAAGCCCAGGTTAACAGCTCCACACTTAACAACGCTACAGAAGTGAGTGAAGTGCAAATTTCACGGGGCGTACAAACAGAACCTGCACATTAAAGGCAGCAGAGAGGATGGATCCTTGAGCCCCTGCTAAAGCAGCAAGATGTCAGCATGGAAAGCATAATTGCGATGCACTGCAGCAATTAATATATCGTCTGTTTAGATGGCCTTCAAAATTAGGCTTTTCCTTACTTTGGCTGTTTATTATCTACTGCCTTAAATCACTTCTGATGATTAGGAATCCTGTTTCAATCTGGTAAATGCTACCTAGGTTTAGCATTTAAGTTGGCTGAATATTGGCTACAGTAGCTATTTTCTTGCACATCAATAGATGTCGGCACAGTTTAATGGCATGTTTTCTTGTCTTTCCCATTTTAAAGAGTGGGTAAGACAAATCCTCTTCTTTGTCCCAACTTACAGGAAATCAGAGATTTTTCCAAGACATTCAGATCAACTTAAAAAATAAAACACAGCAAGAAGTTAGCAGTGACTATAGCTTTAAGACGCATTTTCAGGATGACTTCGATTTAAACAAATGTTATTGTGATTCAGCTGCACATTTACAATTTACATTTGAAATATGCCATGGATGTAGTTCAAACAGGTAAGCGTGGAAGGGTGACACGAAACAGGGCTGGGGATACCACTAAGAGAGGAGCCTGCATTTTCAGCCCTTCTGGGACCTTAGTCGTGAGTTTATTTATTTTCTATTGCCTTTTATTTATTCTTAGTCATCCTTTGCTAAATAAAATTACAGCTCATTGATTTTGTGCATGTTAAAAACAATTCTCTCTTGTTCTATGTTCCTCCTTTAGGGATGTAAGGCTTATGTCAAGATAAATGTGGTTGCTCAAAGAAATCTAACAGAAAACCAATGTTGGATGGGCTAAGATGAAAGGCATCGCTTATACACACATGCTGCAAAAAATCTTTTCTTCTTCGGTGCGGCTCTCTGTTGGAGCGATCAGAGCCGATCATTACTGATATACAGTGTATACAAAAGCAATCCACTGCCTGCTTCCCACTTATCCTTGCGAGGTTGCTGGTGTGGGGTGTTGGTGCCCATCTTCAATTGGACAAGAGACGGGTACACCCTGGAAAGGTTGCCAGAAACACAGGAACAACATATATGCACATAAACCTGAGGGCAAGTTAGAGAAATCAACTCATCTAACACTCACAGGAAGAACATGCAAACTCCAAGTAGAACACGCCTGTGCAAATTATCAGTTATCCGGGTCATCGCAACAGCAAATGGGGTTAAATCGGATGCTCAGTTCTTCCTGATTGAAAGTCTGGCCTGGGATCTCCCAGGCAGGGATTCAAACCTGGGACCATCTTGATGCAAGGCAAAATTGCTACCAATTGCACCATTGTGTATTTGTGTGAATTCAACCTTTATAATCGCTGCAGGCACTGAATCTGATCATGTCCTGCAGACAGACTCGCATAACAATGTCAAAAGAAATCTGTCAATTTATTTTAGCTGGCAAATGCGGAATAATAAATAGCAATATAGACTTTTTCATGATTTTTTGGGGGTTATTAGGAACTGGGGCAATTATTCCTTTAAAATAGGGTTTTAATGTTCTGAAAATGCCATTTCCCAACCGTGATAATCACACTAATCAAGCTAAATGCTCATATAAAATGCTAATGTCATATTTGTTATCAGTTTGTGTTTGTTTTGAAAACAGTGACATCTTGTTTTACTGCAGAGGTGTGTAAAGCAAAGTGCTCTCTCTCTCTCTCTCTCTCCAGTCTCAATGCAAATAATTAACATCAACATGCCGCTAAAGGCTCCTTCACAACGATACATCAGTTTAATTTCTAACTCATCACAGCAAATCAGAGCTATTTTCTTCTCCCAAATAATAAATTGCACACATTGAGCTCCAATCGTTGTAGCAAAGGAGTGAATGAGACCTGCTGTCTATGTTTTATTTGGGTTTTATGGATAGATATCCATGAAATCTGGAGGATTTAACCATACTAGTAGATCATCAGTGAGCCAGAGAAAGGCAGCTCTAAGACTTTAAGATGAAAATCTGAATTTTATTCTACTATAAAGCTTTTATTGTTTAGACAGTTCAGTTATTATTATTATTATTATTATTATTATTATTATTATTATTTGCAGTGTGTAGGACGAAGTTATGTTGCAACTTAAATTTCTTAGAGAAAAATTGTTGTCAGTTGAAACTGGTATTGGCAGGTCAGAGTTTAAACAACCAAAGCCAGGAACATTACACGTTGGTGATGAAGCGCGGTAGCTTCCCATCTTGTTCCCATATCAATACCATGACTGTCTATGTGTTCTCTGGTGCAGCACGAACTAATGAGCTGAGAACAGCTCAGACGGACGGTGGACCTCCAACGGCTCGTTTTCTACAACCACCGTCGCGCAGCGGTCCGAGGATGACATCCTAATTCATCAGTCAGGTCTTTCTGGTGGGCAAACAGGAGCTCTTCCTCACTCACACGCACATTTCACCGAAACCTGCACCTCCTGAAGCAGAAACAGCAGAAGCCACGAAGTGAAAATCAGAACTATTTGGCCACAAGTTCAAACAGCATGTGGAGGAAATGAGGCACCGAGCTTCACCTCATTAATCCTAAGTGATAAGATCATTCCTGAGAAGGCTTTACTTTGTTCTTGACTTAAAAAAAAAAATTCTTTGAGCAATAACAAAGTAGAGGGTAAACACAGTTTTGTTAATGAGGCACTGAGGGTTTTTTGTGTTCATCAGAGAGCTGAAACACAATAAATGCTTTTTTTATTTTCAGTCTGAAACAAAGATGTGGTGAATTTGAGATGATTGTAGAGTTCCTGCTGATAGGCGACAACAGGCTGTTGGATTTCAGCCCCAAAGATTAGAAAAATAAGTGACAGGGACATTTGCCTTGGACTCACACTAAAACAGAAAACACTGATTCTAAACACATCATTCACTGGTGAACGTTCTCATCAGTGGGTTAGGATTATATATATATATATATATATATATATATATATATATAGAGAATAGAATATATATATTTTGCTCCAGAACATAACATCTAAGCCTGTTTGGTCTTGCCTTGACAAAACAAAAAAAAACAACAACAACAAAAAAAGCACTTTCGAATCTTAAAACTATAATTAACAGCACATTGCCACCACAATATCTTGCTGGATGTTTTATCGGAGAGGACCCAACAGAAAAAAAGTTTGACGGAAGGAGCAGAGGAAGAAGACACAAATGTTAAAAAAAAATTACACTCTTCTGTTCATCTCCTTTTCTATGATACTTATAAATACAATCTGGTGCATTGAATTATTCAATTATTAAGGTGAGCTAGGAAGAGCAAAGCTGAACTTTTTGATCTAGATTTAAAACTTGCAATGCATTTTCTAATGGCATGGATGAAAACTATTTAATGTGTTTAAAGGGCCCAGACAAAGTCCAGGCCTAAATCAAACTGAGAATCTGTGGCAACAGATGAAACATGACTGAGCATGAAAAAAGGCACAACTGTTGGTGTTTAGGTGTACAAAGCTTGCAAAGACATAACCCAAAAGGGCTCCCAAGTGCAATCACAAAAACATAATTAATATTTTCATCATAAAATTTTTGAAAACCATGTTTCTTTCCCTTTTTAGTATATTTGGGTGAATGTGGCTCAAGTTTAAAGAGCTTTGAGTTATTTAACAAAAGCAATTGTTTTCACACATCTTTGCTAAGGGTGCCAATAAGTTTGGAGGACGCTGCGTTATACAGACTTTTAAAACGTACATCTTACAAGTTAAGCATCGCAACAGAATACATGTGCTTTGAATAAACATTTTAACTGAATAAATTGAGCTTTGACAGTATAAACTGTATTTATGGCAACCGCGGATAATGAGCTGATTTGTCTCCTCTTCCCATGCAGGGTTTTAGTCTTTGATCCACCACACTTTTCAGCTCATCTCGTCTAGTATTTTGTGGACAGAAAGGGCTGCAGGGGCAGTTTCTTTTAAAGGTGCATAGCCACGCTATTTGACTTTTGTTATTTATACGTCAGTAGCTCACTGTGGTTGCATATAACCATTTTATGAAAGATTATCACGTCCTGCAGGCGTATTAGTTGTTATTTTGGTGTTTTATTTGTTTTTGCTCAATTTGTTGCCTTTCATGTGTATTTACCATATTAACGGAAGTATGTACTGAATATGCGTCGCAGGGGTTAAAACAAGGAAGCGGCTTACAGCTTTAAGCATCTCCCAGCGAAACAATGAAGAAAGGTCCAATATCCAGTGAAAATAAATGCAAAAAATATGATTCCGAGAGTGAAAAGACTGGAATGTCGCTGTGAATACAGTATGAACGTTGGTGTTCTCTGAAACGGACACTAAACCTGCCAATTGCTCAGATGTGACCGCAGAGTTGACTGAGGTGAGTAAATGTTCTGATATGAGGCTGTCAAAGTTTTTGTAGATCGGTTTACGTAATTAATGGTTGGTCTTCGATCACGCCGAGCTGCCGCTTTATTGCGAGGCATTGCAGAGGGTCAAGCTCGGTCCGTGATTATTTACAAGTGATTTATTAATTAAGCAAACCAGCATTATGACAGTTCTGCAATACTACCGATAGACATCGCCACGTCTGTTTATATTGGTTATTCGCCCCCGAGAGCAAATTTTTTTTCGGCTAAAAAAGTACTATCAAAACACTATCCAGATGGAGGCTTGTTGTATATAAGCTTATTTTATCATGATCAAACTGTTTTTAGTCTTTTTTTATAAGCATATATGTGGCACTATACCTTTAAATAAGGCATTATTAAGGTTATAAAGACAAATGTGCAAAACCTGAACCTTCCTTGTATTTTTTGGCAGGAATTTAATGTGATCAAAAGAAAGTCTTACATTATTGTGAAGCTGAAGGCAAGGCTTTTTATATTTTTTAAATAAAAAACCTGATGTGATGTGTATTATAGCTACATGTCATTTGGTGTTTGTCTCTACCAGTTTTTTTTTTTTTTTTTTACATCTCAAACGTTTGCCCATCCTTTACAAACAGGCACAAGCTCAGTCAGACTGGATGCAAAATGTCTGAACATAAATAAAACTTATTCAAGATTTTATTTAGGTCTGGACTTTGACTGGGACATCCTAACAAACTGCCACAGCTCGCCTATTTCAACAGGCAAATGTTTTATTAAAGTATCTTAGGCATAACTTGAAGAAATAAACTAGTGCTGTATAAATAGAAAGTTTATGCGGGCTTGTACGTACATAGATAGCATAAAACAAAATAAAGCCAAGAAGGCCAAGACAAATTAAAACAAAACCCGAAACAAAAGCCTCAGGGGGAGAGCAGCTGTGTTTTTTGTAGCGAGACTTCTGGGCCCTGGTGCTTCCACTCCCACCTCACCTGAACAACAGGAAGTTAGCGCACAGACACGGGTCGTCACCCATTTCCATTCATCCGTAAAGAAGATGAAACATTTTAGATATTGACAAATCAGCAGGTTGCTGCTGCACTGACTCCTCAGAAGTAACAGGAAAAGGAACGTCAGGGTAAATGAGATTTAACCTATGACCCTGACCCGGCGTCAGGTAGAGCACCATCAATGGGCTCTTTGCACGACTGACTGACTGCATGGATGGATGGATGCACGGATGGCATCACTTCTTTTACCAGGTATTTGTTTACATCTGAGTCTTGTTTATGTGCACACAATAACGATGCCACTCAAACAGCCAGGGGGTTACTCAAACTCATGGAGACACCATCTACAGGCAGCTCAGGATGCACTTCCAGCAGCACCTTTAACCTGGAATATCCAGTGAGGACAGTTGTGTTGATGCCTTGTTATTGTCTGAGGAGACTGGGCAGGCTGGTTCAAAATCACAGAAAGGCAACAGTGGCTCAAGTGACTACTCGTTACAATCAACGTTTTCAGGACACCATCTCTGAAGACACAACACATCGAGCCTTAACGCCGGTGAAATCAGCAAGAGAAGACTACACCGGGCACCACTACTGTCACCTAAGAACAGGGAACTGAGGCTACAACTCTTAAAGGCTGATCAAATTTGGAAATAACAGACTGGAAAAATGATGCCTGGTTCCACTAGTCAGGTTCAGCTGCAACATTCAGATATTATGGTCAGCATCTGCATGAATCCATCCATCAGTGCAAAAGAGAAACTCATCCATGGTGGATATTCCCACCATGGATGTGCAGCCAACCAATATGTTGCAACTGCACGATGCCATCATGTCAACAGTCAGTTTGATAGCGGTTCAAAGGGCAGTTGCCCAGGGCAGCATTATAAATGGGAAGCACTAGAAAATAAAATACAGTGTATCTGTTGGTTGTGGCCTGAACAAGTTTGGTATTGCTTTTATGATGGTGCAGTCATTTGAGTGCGATGAGTAAATGTCCTGCTTGGTGCTGAGGCTAGAGAGACTTGATTATGTGTTTTCTGTTGGAATGTAATGCATTTTTTTCCTTCCTGCAACAGAAACTTCATTTCTGAAGATTCTAAATCATTGTTTTGTATTTTAACTGGTTGGAGGTTTTGGCTGTTTGAGGTGGGCTGTGGGTGGGAGCAGAAGGAGAGTCTCGACCAGGGTGTCAATCATGCAGATACCACCACTGCTTGCAGCCTTAGGTGGATTCATTTTATTGAAATCTTGGCTCATATGTTACACACACACAGCTGATGTAACTTTTTTCTCAGGAATTTCAGACTGTGCTTTCTCCCTAACATGACTACATATTCAGAAGATGTTCAGAAGAAATCTGACTTTACGCTACAGAGTTTGTTTGTTTTTTACCGGCAAGTATTCATTATCAGAGGAATATTCTCATTCTGGCTTGAACAGTTCCTCAGAGAGATGCAATCAGAGACCTCAGAGGACCTGCGAGCCACCCTGTCACCCGGCCTTACAGGGATTTCCCTTCCATTTTCTGGCATGAACAGCAGGATCAAAGTGGGTTACATTTTCTCGTCTTGCCACAAATATCCTCCATGTTTTTCAGCCTGGTTTAATATCAGCTACAAACCTCAGTACTAGTTTTCTGTGCATCAGCAGCCTGGACTAGAAAGGAAAAAAAAAAAATAACTCCTCTTTCTCGGGTTTGATCCGAGACACCAGAGCTATCAGGACTTTTGATCTACAGTGCAGCTTCGTCAGTCCATCAAGAATACGACCAAACACAGAGATCTGTGTATCAGATATATTAAAGCTAGAGAAACAACAGCCTGCCTATATGCTAAACCATACACAGTGAGCCTGTTTGGTGTCCAGGAGAGCTGATATTGTCTCGGCACGAATATCAGAGCGTGCCAACAGCTTTGATACATACACGTAGAGATGTAATTCAGCGTACAAGCACAGAAACCCACTGCTATTATCTCTGTGGCTGGGACTTTGTGTGCCGGAGTCTGCTGATCTCGGCGTGCGAGTCTTGGTGTGCAAGTCTTGTTTTTTTCTTTCAGAGCATCCATCTCTGCTCGGCCTCGCCATCTGTTCTTCATGCTGTGGAACAAGGCGCTGTCTCTTGCTCCAGGCGTTATCACATGGTGGGAAAGATTGTCAAAAAAGAAAAGAAAAACGAGGACAGAGGTGTTCCAGGACAGACGCTGGAGCTTCAAAAGGTGAGGGGGAAAGCATGTTGTTGTTTTTTTTCCCTTTTTATAGTAGGACTGTGTGAAGTACAGATATAGAAGTATTCCTGCAGCAGCTAACAAATCCATCTTAAGCTTATCAGACTTTCTGGAGTTTTTCTCTGGACATTGGCTGCTTTTTCCACTCATTTTCCTTATTTTATTTTACTTTTTTATCATTAAGAAACTTAACTCTGACCTATTAACCATGCAAGCAAATATAAGTGCTGAAGTCTGGGGACGAATCAGGGTTCCTGGCAGGATGTTAGATCTAAATAATACCAAAGATAATATGATAACATTTAGTAAAGCTATCACAGTTTCACAGCTCACACACAATTCAAAACAGAAAAATGGAACAAAAACATCTTCTCAATTATTTTATCTGGATCAGCTTGCCAACTATAGAAGTTTTAAAACTACAGCTGGTTAAAGTGTGCAGTTTTTCATGTCAGCTGTGAGAGATTACCAGACCTACTGAGAAACATGCTAGCAAAAGTCATAAACGAAATGTATAAAGAAACTTTATAGCAGCCATGCTGTATGTCTCAGCTGCTGAGTACAGACTGAGGGGCGGTGTTGCTTTGGAATAAGCAGAAAAGGAGGATAGCATATGTAGTAGGGTTTTTAAGAAATGTCAGCCATGTCTAAGTCTTATGTCGAAGCCTTTAGTGACTTCTTCTTAAAAACTCTTACATAGGTTTAGGCATATAGTGGTGGGAATGGTGGCCAAGCGGTTAGAGAGCCAGGCGATTGTATCTTTGAGAGGCACCAAAGGTTGGCAGTTTGAAACTCAGTCTATCACTCTGGGTCCCTGAGCAAGACCCTTGAACACAGATGCGCCACTCAGTGTTGGCAGCAGATTGCTCCCTAAAGGATGGGTTAAATGCAGAGACAAAATTCTCCTCTGTGGAACTATATTTATATATAGCACTCAAAATTGTTTTCCCACAAAAAAAAAAAATTGCTTTTCATTTAAAAAAAAAAGTTTTGTCACACTTTCAACTTTGGCAAGTGTGGCATAAAGTTTGGTAGTGCTCCTATGCGTTTTTGTCAAATCTCCATACTCTTACAGTCTCTGGATGGATGGATTGATAATGGACAAAGATGGGGGGTGGATGGGCAGACAGGTAGAGAACACTTTTAGACAATGGGATAGGTAATATTATGGAAGTACAAAGGTTTTTCTGTACAGTTAAATTCCAGACTTTGTCCAGACTGTGTAGAAATTTCAAAGAGCCGACAAATGCTTAAAAAATGAGTGCTGTAAGTCAAATGAAAAAAAAAAACCTTCTTATGTTATCCTCGTTTATAAAGACTTCAGGGCATGAACAAAAAACAAACTCTTATACTCAAGATCATGTTTAAAATTGTTATGCCAGAAGATGGTTGAATATGCTTATTATTATTATTAATTATAATTTGGCATTATAATTTAAATAATAAATCATTCAACTCAAAATTCTGCTACAACAAAATATAGTTCAAATGGTGGTGATGTTAGCTATAAGCTTGTAAGTATTTATACCACTAATGCATTAGTTAATTTGCTGTTATGAACTCATTTATGCTGGGATAAATGATCTGGTCGGACTTGTGACCGACGAGGTTTATCCGGCAGCTGTGAGAACCCCAATGTAACTGCAATTAGAGTTTAAATCCTTATTCGTCTATCACCATCCAATGATATTGTCTCTGTATTAATGTCAGATGTTAACTCCAAAGGAGGTTAGCTCTGATTTCTGAATAACCATACAACTATGAATTAGACTGGACACAAAACCAACTCTATTCCGCAGTGGTGTTTTATTGAACCAAAAGCAATTCCCTGTTACAGTAATTCTCTGATTCAACGACTTTGGAAATCTTACTCACTACTAACTAACACGCAAAATATATATGGAGATAAAAGAATAAACAAAACAAACAAAACGAAAGGAAAGAAAAACAAATGGATTAAAATGAGCGGTTGCAACTCTTAGTTCAGCTCACGGTTGTTTAAACCACATTCAGAACATCGGCATTTGACATAGCATTGACAGACAGAGCAGCTGTGAGAGTCCTACCGGACGCTTTGATGCCTTACAAAGCTATCAGCTAAGCTACAGCCCAGTCATCCGACACCCTCCCAAGATGGCTGCTACGATGACGTATGGTCTATCAATTTACGTGAAGCGTGAGGGGAGGTCCTGATGACGTAACCACGCTTACGCTGATGGGGTAATGCCTCGCTTCGAGAGGGCGCGGCTAACTGGTAGTTTAAAACAAAAGCCGCGGAATGAGCTCGGACAAAGAGATTAAACTGATAAGAAGAAGCGAAAAGAGAGAGAGGGGGGGGAAAGCAGGGAAGAAGATGGAACAGAACTGAAGCAGTGACCCACGGCGGGGTTATTGATGAATCACAAATCAACACAGCAAAATCAAAATGTAAAATGCATGCACATACAAAGAAAATATTCAGCAAAATAATTCCAACTTCGTCGTGGAATAAAAGCATTAACCTAAGCCTACAAATTTCTACGTCTGCCCAGGCACTTCTAAACACCCTGTTGGTGAGACAGAAATAAAAGGGGAGAACCCGTTACTTTGAGGTGCCTCGGGGCTGGTCCGGAGTGAAAGTCCCGGCTTCGGTCCGGAGCGCTCCGGATCACGCGACGTCCTGAACGCGTCTTGACGACCGCAGGGTCCGCAGGCTGCAGCGGGGACCAGACTGAGAGAGTTCCTTCGTCTTTCTCTCTCTCTCTGGGCTCCTAGACGCTTGTTGGGCCAAACAACGCGTCGTCCTCTCTCGATCACTGGGAGATAAGGCGGCTTCCAGTATTTGATCAGAGGGAATTAAAGGTACCTTTTTGAGTCGACCTCCTGTGTGAAAGCAGGGAACAACGTTACGTCGAAAAATCTCGGACCAGCGAGAAACTCGAGCACGTGGCGTGGGATTTTCCCAACGGAGTGAAACAGCTGTGTGTCTTCTCGGTTGGCAGGGGCGCCAGGGAAGAAGATCGATTGCGAGGTGCAACCGAGTTTTATCAACTTTACCCTAGCAACGTTATCGGTTGCTAGGGCGCCGGCCATTTTGGGCCGCGTTGCATGATGGGAGTTGGTGGCCATTTTGACCACCATGCATCATGGGAAATGCAGTCTGTCACGTCCTGACATGGCACAACATACCCCTCTTTAGCTTTGAAGAGTGGGATGCTGGTCACAGTCTTTAAAGCTACAACCAAGTCCATTCTGGCGTGACGAAGATCCGTTGTGCATGAGTGGAACAACCTAATAGTCTTTCTAGTAGTCCTTCGGGATTCATGCAGTTCAGTTCATCATCCAAGAGGAAGGGAAAAAAAAACAAAGCATTTATTGTGCCTGGGTCAGTGACCTAGCCTGGGCAGACTAAGCTATAGCTAGTAATGTCTATTGGCTAATAAGGCAAACAATAAGTAAATAAAAAAAAGAGAAAATGCAAACTTCACAATCACCATTGTCAATACATTCATTGGTCATCAGGTTTGAACTTTGAACCAAAGAAAGGAGAGAGGGAAAAGGGAAAGGAGAGAGACAGCGGTTCGTAGTCTAATCAGCTTGTGGCCTTTGAGGAGCTGATGTTACGAACCTGGGGGCGACGAAGGTGAGGGTGTCAATCCTGGTTTGCAACTGTTTGATCTGCTTGTATGCTGCATATGCCATCGCCGTAGTGATGGCCCATCCAAATACAAGGAGAACCACAATAATGGTCATAATGTGAGTGTCGGTCGACTCTGTAGCTCTGGGGAAGCGAAGCAGAGGGACCGAGCTCAACTCTGATGGAGTGAGACTGAATTTAATCAGCTGGGTGCCTGCAAGTAAAAGCTGTCTTTCAATGCCGACATCAATGCTGAAATTGTATCCCTTAAAGACATCTATTATTTCAATCTCTGAGTCATATTTGTCAACATCAAGGTGATGCAGAACCATGTTTCCAATGTGGACTACAGCACCTTGAGGTGGGGAACAGAAAATGGTTTGGTTGGGCAGTTTTAGTCTAGTAACTGTGTCGTGCTGCTCGTAAGATAACAGGGCTTCTGCCTCTGGGGTGCTAACGAGCCAGCGGTTACCTGCCCGCTCAATTTTGGTTTCCACACCTGCATCTTTAAGGGTCATTCTAGCCTGACAGTTTTGTTCAGGGGATTCATTCCTTAGACCACACAGGTAATTGGTAACGTCTCTGATAAATGGGTTGCTTGGGCATACCCAGTGGATGTCCTTGGTTTTGGTACACAAATCCAAATTAGGAACTAAATAAAGTTTGGGGTCAGCATCATGATAGGCTAGCATCGAGGGGGTTTGTAGGTGTACGTGGGTCTCACCTTGCCAAAAACCGACATTCAATACTGATTTAAGCCTATACACGTTAGCTCTTTCAATGATGGGAAGGTTTAGCATAAATCCTATCTCCAAGTTGTCAGGATTTACAAATATTGGAATTGCACTACCTAGGCTGTAAGCCAGGTGTGTTTGTGGTGGTTGCAGTGCTTCACTAGAGGCAGATTTGAGAAACTTTTCAACCAAATCTACTGGTACCAAGTACGGAGGAATCCGTCCTTCAGCGAGGCTATTTACGGATGAACTAACCTCTCGAGTGAGGTCCTGCATTAAATCTCTAACAACCTGAGTATACATCATGTCATTCTTTACCACTTCTGTGAGCGTTTCCAAAGCATGCATGGTGTTATTGAGGAGTGCAGAGTGTAGATTTACAGTAACCATTGTACCCTGAAGTGTTTTAGTTTGGATATTTAACAAAGTCTGTTGTAGGAGGAGTCTCTGTTGGATTTCTGGCATTTCTTCATCTAGCTCTTGTACGTGTCTCTGGACGGTCTTCAGGCTGACGGAATTCGCTGCTGAAAGGCCAACTGAGAAAAGCGATCCGATCGCTGCTACGGAAGCTATCAGTCCTCCCAGGAATCTTTTAGGGCGTTTACTGCCACCAAGGTCTTCTTCGGTTACCATGAATTTCTGCAGTTGTCTGAGAATATGGATGGTAACCTGTTTGGTGTGTTCTACAGCGTCGTGGACCTGAGTTCCGCGCGGTCTTCCTTCACTGAGCTGTGGAGGGAGTTGTACGTGTTTCCTGTACACATCCCATGGGTCTAGTCGCACAAAAACTCTTTGAGTGTGAAGTCTACAGTGGGTGATAAGGAGCCCGGGCGTGTCCTGGAGGGCAGTACCGGTCGGGGGTCCCATTTCCACCACGTTCGTCGATTGGCTCACTGATGATCCGACAAGGATAATAACCATCCAGATGATCTCCATCCTGCAACAGAGAGATCTGAATTACCGATGTGAAATTGTATATGGGCGATTATGTGTTTATTAGTGCACGTCTAAAATGCCCTGATTGAACATGCACTTGTCCTATTTAATGCTATGCATTGTTCTCTTCGGCGGGGGCGGAGTTAGGCTCCGTTCCCTGTGAGGAGGGTTTGGTGTACGGTTTAATTTGATTCGCATGAACCCATTTGTACTCTGGGCTTTGCCGGGGTTTCGGAATTCTTATCCGGTAAGCTACCGGTGAGAGTTTTCCGACGATTTCGAAAGGGCCTGCCCAGCTCGGGAGAAACTTCCTGGACCGACCGGACGGCTGGGTAAAATATTCCCTATGGGACGTTTTCCGATCGTAGTAAGCTTTGGCACCTTGCACGCTGTTGTCGAGGTTCTGTTGAGCCCAAGCAAAAGTCGTTCGAAGATGGTCTTTTAAATCGGTGACGTACTGGTGTGCCGTGTAGGCGGTTGTCACACTGACGTCTTCGGGCTGGTAGATGAGATGCAGGGGAAGGGTCATTTGTCTCCCTGTCATCATCTCGAAAGGTGTCACCCCTGTGGAGCATTGCGGGGTCGAGCGGATGGCCATTAGGACCAGGGGAAGCTTTATGTCCCAGTCCCTGCCGTGGCTGTTGACATATTTCTTTAACATGCCGACCACGGTGCGGTTCATCCGTTCCACCTGTCCCGATGACTGTGGGTGGTAGGGGATGTGGAATTTAACTTCCACGCCCAACATGTCGAAAAGCGCGGTCATTACGCTTGATGTGAAGTGCGTTCCTCTGTCCGAGTCGATGGACAGGGGAAGGCCCCACCGGCTGAAAACGTGATTTAGCAGCAGGACTGCTGTGGTGACGGCGGTGTCATTCGGTGCCGGCAAACATTCGACCCATTTTGTGAAGCCGCATGTTACTGTCAAGAGGTATTTGTTGCCTCTTGACGATTTGGGGACTGGGCCGATCCAGTCAATCTGCAAATGTGACCACGGAAATGTAACCCCCCTTCGCTGGAGCGGAGCTCGGTTGAGCGGTCGTGTAGGTTGAAATTGGCAACAGGTCAAACAACCCTGTACGTACTCCTGGGTGTCTTGTGCCATCGAAGGCCAGTACGCCACCTGTTGGAGGGTTTTTAGAGTAGCTTTGTAGCCTCTATGTCCTCCTACTGGTGAGTCGTGGGCGTGTGCCAATATGATTCCGTGATGGTTCACCGGAACAACCCATCGGGGTGGGCCATTTCCGTTTTGGGAGTAAACCAATAGGTTTTTCTCCAGCTTCAGGTGACGTAAGCTGCGGCGGAACGCCTTCAGTTCTTTAGTTCCTCCGTTTGGTGACGGAGTTGTTCCTGTTGATGGACCGTTAGCCACCAGACCTCGGAGGACGTGGAGGGTCGGGTCCTGGTCCTGCATTGTGCACAGGTCCTTGTCGTCTGGTTTGCGCCCCAGACAGAGGATTTCCCCGGGGTTTTGGGGTTTCTCCTGCCTTTCCCTGGTCTGTCGCCTCGTGATGGCGCAGACGGTCTGGGAATCTGGAGGAGAGCTGACATCTTCTCGGAATTCCCATGGGGTTCCGCTTTCGGCTCCCAGTCTGGCCAGACGGTCTGCTTCGTCGTTTCCGTCTTTGTCTGGTCCCAGAGTGCGGGAGTGTCCCTTTACCTTCTTCCAGTAGACGATCATGTCTTTGTTGGTGGTGAGACGGTCACACGCTAGGAAGAGCTTCGAGTGCCTCACCTCTTTGTTTCTGGCGTTTTTCATCCCGTTTCCTTTCCACAATGGGAGGTGGGAGACGAAACTGAGCCGAGCATAGTTGGAGTCGGAGCAGATCACCAATTGTTTCACATCCATGGCTGCTGCCTGCTGGATGGTGATGAGCACTGCGGCGACTTCAGCATACTGGCTGGTTTTGGGTCCCAACCGGTAGTGGTTAGGTTCGGTGGAGTCGCGTCCCACCCAGACGATCCCTACTCCGGCTCGGAGTTGGTGTTCATGCATGTAAGCACAGCCATCTGTGTAGACTCTTGGGAGCCCATGACACACATTTTCATCGAAGTAACGGTGGGTTGATGGAGGGCTCCCAAAGGTGGCTGGGACGCTGAGGGTCATGGCTTCTGTGTCACACTCGCAGTGTTTGCACTCTGCCAACCCCTGCCCCAGTACCATTCTGTTGTTCTGGCTGTACTTTACCTCAACGTTGTAGCCTTGGAGTGCCATCATCCATGTTGCAATGCGACTGTTGGACACCCTGCCTTCCCTTAAACGTTCGCTGTTCAGGAAGGTAACTGGCTGATGACATGTCTCTATGATCACTTTCTGACCTCCGATGTAGCTGCGGAAATGTTCCACTGCCCAAACTGTTGATAGGAGTGCTTTCTCACAGTCGGAGAACTTGAACTCCACATTGCTCAGTGGTCTACTCGCGTATGCCACTACCCGCGTGTCTTGGTCGTATTTCTGTTTTAACGCGGCGCTCAGGCACTGTGAAGAGAAACCGGCTTCCAGATAAAACTCTTTGTCTTTGTCTGGGTATGCCAGGCAGGGGGCAGAAACGAGTTTCTGCTTTAAGAGCTGGAATGCCAGTTCTTGAGGCTCCCCCCAGTTGAACGGCACGTCTTTACGTAGCAGTTCAGTGAGCGGCCTAGCCATGTCGGCATAATCCTCAATGAACTGACGCGAGTAGTTACAGACCCCTAAAAAGCTTCGGAGCTCGGAGACATTTCCGGGAGCGGTAATGTCTTGGATGGCTCGGATCCTATTAGCTTGGGGTTCAATGCCATTTGGACCCACTGTTAGACCCACATAGTCGACTTTCGTCCTGCACCACTGGCCTTTGGTCAGAGCTAGCTTAGCTCCTGCAGCAGAGAGTTGTCTTAGGACGTGTCTGAGTTCTGCCAAATGTTCTTCGAACGTTCGGCTCCTCATAAGGATGTCGTCGACATAAATGAGGTTCCCGCGTGTTGCAGCATCTGACATGGCTTTATGGAGAAAGATGTTGAACTCGGCTGGGGAGTTAGAGTACCCAAACGGGCATCTGTTCCAGGTGTACTGGCGGCTCCCGAAAGAGAACGCCAGTTTGTACTGGTCAGCCTCATCCACCTTCATTGTCCAAAAGCCATTAGCCACGTCCACTGTGGAAAAGAAACGCGCGTCTTTCACCTTCGCTAGTTCTTGGTCTAGATGGATCATAGGCCAACGAGAGAGAGGTACCTGTTTATTAAGAGCGCGGTAGTCGATTGTCAGACGCCATTTCCCCGTTGGTTTTAACACCGGCCAGATGGGGGAGTTGTAAGTTGAGTTACATTCCCGGATTATCTGTTTTTCCAGCAGTTTATCGAGGATTTCCTGTATCGACTCATAAGCTGCCAGGGGAATTTTGTACTGACGCACAAAGGTAGGGGGTGAGTTTGGATTTGTTGGGATCCGAACCGTGTGCAAATCTGTGACCCCACAGTCATTAGAGTCTTTGGATAGAATTGACTGAAACTCATAAAACAGCTCCTTAAGTGCTGTTCTCTCTGTTTCAGTGGTCAGCGCATCAGCTTTTTCCAGCTGTTGCATGATTTCTGCTTCGAAACCAGGATAGGGCTCAGTGGGTGAGTCCTGGTTCTCTGGTTGATTTGGTGCTGGTTCTGTTGGGTTGGTTGCTATTGCATACACCAACAGGTTTCCTTCAGCTTCAAGCGTAGCACCACAAATAGATCCAGCAGGCAGAGCTTCATGTCGCCTGATTTGGATCATGTTGGAAGGGAAAGTAAACACTGTGTCTGAAGAGTCCTGTCTGCCGGTCAAGGATAAAGGCAGGTCTCCAATGACGGGAATGCTCAGCTCAAAGTCGTGGAAAGAGCTTTCGATGAGCACCCCAAGGGGTTTCTTCGCCACCACTTGGATCGGCATGTGGGTTGGATTCTCCACTAGAAGGTAAGCTGAGTGGTTGTTCAGCTCAAGCAGGGGTGTGCCCCGGATGACCAGGTTGGATTCCTGGAAATAAGAAAGGGGTTGGAAGAAAACCTGTGTGTTCTGTATTTGTTGTCCTTTCAGGATGGCTAATCTAATAGGTACACCTGCAGTCTGTGGTGGTATTAGCATGTTTGTTTCGCTAGCCACCTGGCAAGCCTGTGGGATTGTTTGCCCTGATCGCATGACTTCAGGGGTGCCCAGGAAGGAACTTGGGGTCACGTGAGCCTGAGCCCACAGGACCTGATTGCAAGTGTCCAGCTGTGCACCTAGCCGTACCAGAAAATCAGCACCAACAAACACTGGAGGATGTAAATTCTCCACAATGCTGAAAGGATGAGAGAGCTGCCTTGTGCCAATCTGTGCATAAAGTATGCACACCCCCGTTGCTTTCAGAAGCCGGCGAGGCCAGTCTGCTGAGAGCAAATAGTGGCTGTGTTTTGTTTCAGCCAGATGGGGCTTTTCACGGCACAGAGAGCTGTACAGATCTCTGCTGATCGCAGATTTCTCTGACCAAAGAGCCAGCAGCACGTCTGGCATGAATGTGCTTTCCAGGTGCACACCTTCGGCCACTCTGGGGTTATAGGGTTCACCTCCAGAGTGTTTAAGTGAGCAAAGGAAAGATGTGTGGCTGCAGAGAGAAGTTCTCTGATCGCTAAGAAGCGGTGGTGTGTCAGAGGATTTGGAAATCGGCTCTGTTGAAGGCAGAAATGGTGCTAAGAGTTCTTTGGGCTCTTCTGAGCAGGTCACCTGGTGGATAGGGACGGATGGTCCACTTCCAGAAGTAAGAGGCTTGGGGGTCCCCACTTGGGCCCAAAGATGACCATGATGGCAGTCAATGAGTGGAGCTAACCTGTTCAACAGATCCTGACCCACAAGAAAAGGTTCCGTGTCTAAAGTACAGATGTAGATGGGGTGAACAAGGGTCATGTCACCGAAAGTGATGTCTAACCACGCCCGTTTGGTGATGCATGACTGATCCTGAGTGGAGCTGGTGATGCCCACGTTACAGGTCTCCACCTGGAACGGTTTCCCAAGAGACACCATAGCTCTGGTCACCTCATCAAACAAATCTGAGCATATTAGACTGATCTCGGAACCTGTGTCTAAAAGAGCGTTTGCTGTGACACATCCTCCTATAACTGTCGAGCAGTATAAGCGATGCGCGTTTTCACGATGGTTTAGTTCACCTAAAAACCTTAGAAAAGGGGTTTTCTGATCACCTGCTGATGGGATCTTAGAAGGTTGTTGGTGAATTTTTGGTTGGTTCCCCCACTTAATCAGATAAACTCTGTTAGAAGGGGGAGCCTGGTCCACACCTAGTCATGCTGACGTGGGTTTTGGGCCTGGTTTCCCAGGAGGGTCGGCAGGATTGGATGGTGGCGAGGACGGCTGCGGCGCGATCTGACGCACTGTGTCGGCTAGCAACCTGCGAAAAGTCTCCTCCATCTCCTTTCTCATTGACTCCTCCATGCGCAGGTTCCAGCCTTTGTTGTCATGTGTGCCTTTCTGCTTTTCCAACCTGTCAGTTTGCTTACCGTGTCGGGCTGGATCCGGCCTGTGCCATTTTTGAAACCTCTCACCTTCCATGCTGTCATGCTGACCTCTCCTATCATGAGAAGCTTTCTTCTGCTGCGGCTCAAAACCATGTTGCTTCTTGGAACCAAATTTAGTTTTAGGTTTGAAGGGAGGCATTTCATGTCCCTCCAGACCTAACCTCTTTTCTGGTTCGATCTGAATCTGTAGAACCTTTTTATCACTGTCGGCTCCTTTGTTGGGCCGGACACGTGTTTCCCATGCCACCTGCGCATATTTCCTGATTTCCTGCATGGTAAGTCTCTTGGTTCTACAATGCATGGTAACCTCATAACGCACGCTTTCATGAAGATTATGGAGGAACAAAGATTTGAAAGTGTGGTCTTCCTCCAAGCCGGGAGCATTTCGTCCCTGAAAGTAAGCAGCCCGTAAACGGCGGTAATACTCCTTGGGCGCTTCAGTTCTCTTTTGCTGAATTGCAAAAGCTCCAAGAGTCGCAGAAGCTGGGTCTGTGAACACAGAATATTCTTCTCTTAAAGCCTGACAAAGAGCTGAGTAACGGTCACGTGTAGCTGGAGGGAGGCTTTCTATGAAAACATGGACACTTCTGGACGTGGTTTTCCAGATAAGCTTCAACTTTTCTCGAGCAGAGGGGTTATATAAGTCTAGCAGACAGCGCTCTACCTCTCTGAGATAGTCATCAATGGTGGATTCTGTATTGCTAGGATCAAAACGCTCTATGTCTCGGGCCAGGGACTCAAGCTGACGCATCCGCAGTCCCTATTCAGGGATCGGGGCTGGTCCATCTGAGTCCTCTCCTGACGACTCCTGCCTGTGGTAACCACGATAGCAGGGGGGCTCTGGTTCTGACCACCTACCTGACATCGGCGGCCGTTCGTGGGACGCCGGGGGACCCTCCCTGTCATGAACTCTTGTCCGTGGACGCAGTTCAGAGGAGTGGGGTTTACCTGTGTCCCAGGAACGGTGCTCCCGTCGCCCTGGTGGGGGGAAAGGATCATAGCAGACAGTGTCAGGGGTCAGGTGGGAAGCAGGTGTTTTCCCATGAATTGCATCATGTGGATCAGTCCTGATTGCCACCGTAAGTTGTTTAGGCATTTCTTTCCGTATCACACTGCTATATCTGTCCTGACCTTCGCTTACCCCTCGCTCAGAAGGTGTCTGAGGGCCCAGTTCATCCAATGTCCTCCAGGTGTGATCCCCATGTTTTCCCTCAGATCCTTCTGGCTGCAAGTTAATGAGATCCTCCTCTCGCTCCTCTGTGAGATGACAGCTGCCCTGAACACTTCTCTGTTCTAGCTCCCTAGCTCTTTCCTCAGCTGCGATCCGCATCTCAACCTCTCTGTTACGCAGATCGGTCTCTAGCGTTAACCTTCGGTGGTATAACGCAGATAATTCACCAAAAACATCTGCTACCAATCTATCCTTTGGCTTGCTTTGAACCTCCTCCACCAATTCCTGAATTTTCCTCTCACAGTCCTCTATGTTAAACTGATTCAAGCGGTCTTGGTCCTCCGGTGTCATTTTAAGCAGTGAGCTAATGACACCCTGAGCCTCCATTCCAATGGAGGATTGTGGACCTTCAGCTCCTTTGACTGAAGAACCTTTACTATCCATTCTTTGTCAGCTATGGACAGCAGCACAACAACTGTAGCTCAGCACTACACAACAACAACAATCAAATAACACTTTAGTTTAGCTCAGCGCTAAACAACAACTGCTAACAACAACTGTTAAGTGGCTTCACTAACTGTCAACAGCGACTCGCACTACGACTGACACTTTACTGCAGGAAGTGTGGTCAAATACGTGCGTTTAATTAGGCTGCGCAGGGGAAAATCAACCCTGCGACTTACAACTCCTATGTTTAGGAAACGGTTAATATGCTTGTTTAACTTTGAGAATATTCACTGTGAGTGACATGGACCACTAACCTTTCGGCCAGTAATTAAGTGATAAAGCTGTGGCTTTGTTTGTGATGCAAGTTATTTAAGAACAGGTGCTCTACACATGTGTGGAAAATAGCAAAGTGTTTGGAACTTCAGAGGTGGCAAAGAATGACAGTTAAAAACCGCTAAATTGCAACCTTAGTTTCAAAATCACAGATCAACTTTGACCACTTATGATGAGCAGAAGGGGGAAAAGAAAGAAAAATAATTTAACAAAAATTAAAAGTTTAAAAAAAAAAATTCAAAGGAATAAAAAAAATTATAATAAGTTGACAAAAATTATTAAAAGGAGTAACCATAAAGAAAGTTTTAAGAAACTGACATTCAAATATCCATTCAGGGAAGCCGAGTGCTTTCACCTGAATTTTTAACCGTGACTGCAACTACCTATCCTGGCCACCAGATGGAGGCAGGGTGCCCTTCACTTTTGGGAAGACTGAGCTGTAATTACACACGATGTCCAGCAGATGGGGAATCGTTTCCCTCATCAAAACAATTATGATGCAATTACACACACGTCCACCAGATGGAGGCAAGGTCTCTCTTTTCAAAGCAGAACACGACACAAGAGATGACTGATCAGTAGCAGACGCTGGGGGCGCTGTACGTTCTAGTCAGTTCAGTCTAACTAACTCCAGGTTTAGAAATCAATATTCAAACCTCAGGTTAACAACCTCAAACCACCACAAACACGTACATATTTAGTAGGAGTACTTCCTTCATCAATTATGACTGAATAGCCCTTTTGGCAAGGTGAGCAGTCAAAATGCTGGAATGTAGATTGTGTTCATTAAATTCATAAGTTGCTGGTTATTCAGTTTAGTCTAAAGGAACGCCAAATAAGTAGACTAGCCCACCCAGGGACGCCAGTAAATGTTATGCCAGAAGATGGTTGAATATGCTTATTATTATTATTAATTATAATTTGGCATTATAATTTAAATAATAAATCATTCAACTCAAAATTCTGCTACAACAAAATATAGTTCAAATGGTGGTGATGTTAGCTATAAGCTTGTAAGTATTTATACCACTAATGCATTAGTTAATTTGCTGTTATGAACTCATTTATGCTGGGATAAATGATCTGGTCGGACTTGTGACCGACGAGGTTTATCCGGCAGCTGTGAGAACCCCAATGTAACTGCAATTAGAGTTTAAATCCTTATTCGTCTATCACCATCCAATGATATTGTCTCTGTATTAATGTCAGATGTTAACTCCAAAGGAGGTTAGCTCTGATTTCTGAATAACCATACAACTATGAATTAGACTGGACACAAAACCAACTCTATTCCGCAGTGGTGTTTTATTGAACCAAAAGCAATTCCCTGTTACAGTAATTCTCTGATTCAACGACTTTGGAAATCTTACTCACTACTAACTAACACGCAAAATATATATGGAGATAAAAGAATAAACAAAACAAACAAAACGAAAGGAAAGAAAAACAAATGGATTAAAATGAGCGGTTGCAACTCTTAGTTCAGCTCACGGTTGTTTAAACCACATTCAGAACATCGGCATTTGACATAGCATTGACAGACAGAGCAGCTGTGAGAGTCCTACCGGACGCTTTGATGCCTTACAAAGCTATCAGCTAAGCTACAGCCCAGTCATCCGACACCCTCCCAAGATGGCTGCTACGATGACGTATGGTCTATCAATTTACGTGAAGCGTGAGGGGAGGTCCTGATGACGTAACCACGCTTACGCTGATGGGGTAATGCCTCGCTTCGAGAGGGCGCGGCTAACTGGTAGTTTAAAACAAAAGCCGCGGAATGAGCTCGGACAAAGAGATTAAACTGATAAGAAGAAGCGAAAAGAGAGAGAGGGGGGGGAAAGCAGGGAAGAAGATGGAACAGAACTGAAGCAGTGACCCACGGCGGGGTTATTGATGAATCACAAATCAACACAGCAAAATCAAAATGTAAAATGCATGCACATACAAAGAAAATATTCAGCAAAATAATTCCAACTTCGTCGTGGAATAAAAGCATTAACCTAAGCCTACAAATTTCTACGTCTGCCCAGGCACTTCTAAACACCCTGTTGGTGAGACAGAAATAAAAGGGGAGAACCCGTTACTTTGAGGTGCCTCGGGGCTGGTCCGGAGTGAAAGTCCCGGCTTCGGTCCGGAGCGCTCCGGATCACGCGACGTCCTGAACGCGTCTTGACGACCGCAGGGTCCGCAGGCTGCAGCGGGGACCAGACTGAGAGAGTTCCTTCGTCTTTCTCTCTCTCTCTGGGCTCCTAGACGCTTGTTGGGCCAAACAACGCGTCGTCCTCTCTCGATCACTGGGAGATAAGGCGGCTTCCAGTATTTGATCAGAGGGAATTAAAGGTACCTTTTTGAGTCGACCTCCTGTGTGAAAGCAGGGAACAACGTTACGTCGAAAAATCTCGGTCCAGCGAGAAACTCGAGCACGTGGCGTGGGATTTTCCCAACGGAGTGAAACAGCTGTGTGTCTTCTCGGTTGGCAGGGGCGCCAGGGAAGAAGATCGATTGCGAGGTGCAACCGAGTTTTATCAACTTTACCCTAGCAACGTTATCGGTTGCTAGGGCGCCGGCCATTTTGGGCCGCGTTGCATGATGGGAGTTGGTGGCCATTTTGACCACCATGCATCATGGGAAATGCAGTCTGTCACGTCCTGACATGGCACAACAAAATACTTGCATATATGTGTAGATATATAATCTGTATGCCTGTGATAATTTTAAAATCCAGTAACATTTTCAGAGAGCATTTCTAAAAAGCCCAAGATGACAGATCAGTAAAGACGGTTTTGGAAAGATCCAGAAAAAAGAAACAAACCAGCAAAATGCTAAGTAATCAGATAAACTGTAAAGCTTGGATTTAAAGCGGAAAATATGAAGGACTTCTCACATCTACAGATTGGATGAGGCTCGTGAACAAGGACACCGATCAGCACACAGACATGCACGTAAATGAGCACACGCTGAAGGTCTGCTGTGCATCACGGATCTCCCATCTGTTGGAGCAGCATCCAGGTTGGTCCTAATGAGGAATAATGAGCCTTCACTGAACAAAAACAACAGCCTGGGTAGATGTTATGTCCAATTCGTGGTTTAATACAACAGCAATAAATGAAACTCACTCTTAAAGTGAATCATTTTGTTTATACAAAATTTAAGACAACCGAGCAATGGCACTTTTAGTCTTAAGGGATCTCACTGTAGCAAATGTTTACAAGTGAGCATTAAGTCACTTTCTACATGCAGTAGAACAAATAATAATGATAATGAGCACAGACTGGAATGAGGAGAAACTTAAACACAGACAGAAACTTGTTAGACTCTTTTTCTCTAATCTGAGCAGGACTGGAATTGGTTGGCCTCAACATTAAGAACGTGTCTGTTTGGGTTATCGGACATCAGGTCAGGGAATCCAACTGGCCTTGGACAATTTCAAGCTGAAAGAAAACACAGGAAGATTATGAGTTTTCAGGGGGAAAAAGCTATTAAAATTACATAAAAATCAGAAAAGAAATTCAATTACAAAAACGATAGACAGAAATATACAAAAGTATAAAGCAGACGAGGGAGGCAGGTGGATGTTGTCAAGACAAAGGGTCTAAACCAATCAGGAAGAAATGCAGCACTGATACCTTACACACAAACCCCAAACTCAAAACAAAGCAAACAAACCTTATCGTAGAACTCAAGAAGCTGCTGGTGGTTGAATTCCACAAAGACATTCTCCCGAGCCTGCAGACAAAAAGGGAAACAGAATAATGAGTATGACCCCAACGTACAAGAAACAAAGTTTGTGCAGGTGAGAAACAGAGAGCAGGTATGAAAGTGATGAATTAGATTCACTGCGCTGGCTTTTTGTGATTTCTGTAGAAACCTCCATTAATTATTACCATGCTCTAGACAATATGTGCCGACTCCAAAGCTTATCTCTCAGAAGGTCTAAAAATCCACTGAAGGTAGAGTGAATGTCTCCTCGAAAGAAAAAAGCTTTAGTATTTCTCCATTCTGCTGGATCAATTTTAAAGCAACGAAGCCCTTTCTGCATCATTTTTAGCCAAATCATCAGGCTCACATCCAGATATCTCACTTTTCATCCAGAAAAAAAGGAGCAAAGTTCATACTTCTTAAATTGAAGTTGTTGAATAGTGACTAGTAAGATCCCTTACTAGTCTAATGGCTATCCTACAACAATGCTAGAGTCAAAGGTAGCACATCTGAACTAGAACGTTTTTCATAATCTGCAGAGTTTCCCTTTAATTATTGCACATTTCTGGACATAAACCATCGGTTTTAACCTCGCAGTGGAGGATTAAATACCATGAGGTGAAGGCATTTCTCTACATAGCACTGCACTCCACACAGCATTCAAAAACAGTCAAAGATGTGTTCTTTTTACTAATCACTGTGAGCTGGTCATAAAGAGGCTTTGAAGCCTAAATTTATTTCTAGAAGTTGCACAAAGATTATTTTAGTTTTATGCTATATTTTTTTAATCAGATTCTGCTGGTACTTTTTCCTCCTGGCTCTTTGACAGGATAATTTTGCATTTGACCTGCAGACAGAAAAACCCACTGCTTTCTTCAATTAGGGTGCGTCCTCCCAGCTGGGAGCAACATTCTACCATGAGGTCACTGAACATCAACCTTTCCATGCAAGGAGCCTGACCTTGGCATTATTGATCATTAATGGTTTGTTTCACCTGCTCTGTGAACTCCAGAGCAGATGCGGGACGCAATTTGCAAAAGAGCCACAACACCAACATGGGTAAAAATAAATCTGATTGAGATTTAGCATTAGAATGAGGCCTGTGTGGCGATTCTTTCTTTCAATTCTGTGATGACCACACATCATGGATAAGCTACAACTGTTGCTACTAGGTTCCTCTACAAAGCATTCCTCTAGATATGACACCACCATGATAGTGAACAGTTATGTGCTCAAAAAGCCAAAGAAACATTCACGCCCCCATCACACCTTTCCAAAGCCCTGCAAAAACTCCTCTCGCTCTGGCTGAACTTTATTGTTGTGCTGTGGTCTTAGTTTGGTGTAAAGAGCACCAAAGAAGAGTAATGAAATGAAGAATGTAAAGTTGCTTGTAACCTTTTAAATTGATCAATAGTCCTCAGGGCTTTCTGAAGGTCTTTCAAAGTTTTTACTTTGGGCACTGGTTGCTTTTCACTTGTTTTAGTCAAAGGAGTGAAAAAAAGCACTCAAAGTCAAAAAAGACCTTCAGAAGCCTCCAAAATCACAAGCTAGACCTTCATTATATATTTATAGTAGGATTCATCTCATTCATTCTGAGAACAATACCCGATTTCCAAACTATAAAGGGAAGCGAGGCTCCACAGACGGCCACCGGCTGCCTCTGGACTGCTATTATCATCATCATAATCACTCCATCAGACACGACGACAAGACAATAAGCCACCCCCGTGAGCAGGTGTAACGGCGAAATACTTTATCTGCCCTCGTTCCGAAAAATGGCCGTAATAATGCAAAATGAATTTTAGGCGGTACCAAATGAGAGGGACAGATTTGTGGCAAAGTGCTTTTTAGGCTGAGAATACAACTGAAGGACTAATTCCAGCAGGATGTAAGAGCGGATAACTAAAGGACGAATATGAGGAAACGGCTTTAAAAGAGAAAGAAAATTTTAAAACCACGAGTGAGCCAGCTGATTGTACACTCATCTCCAGTTCCCCTCCCTGCGGTTTGGTGCTTAGAGATTAAAAGAGGCTCGGGGGGATTTGAGCTAACTGGCTGGTTGGGTGGGTGGGTGGAGAGGGTATGTGTCACAGCAAATTAATGACAGAGATATTAATTAGAAGCAACATTAAAAGATCATAAAGGAGAGCAAGGAGAGCCGTTATTTCCTGTCAAAGCCCTCACTCTGCAGCATGAAGGAAGATGTAGGGCACGCTTGAATTTAGCCACAACTGAGCGATCGCTGCAAAAATCTGCCCAGCAGGAAACAAAGTAATATATTAAAGTGTTAATATAACTAAACGAGTAATTTGCAATGCGGCGTCTCATTTCTTAGGGTGCTAAATAATTCTGCGGAGGAAACAAGATTGCCGTTTGGAAGGTATTTGATGCGAAGTGAAAATTGTGCGCGCCGTTAAATGATTTGAATGATGAAGAGCCGGTTCTTCCAGCAGCACTAATCTCCTCTCGCATCGGTCTCCTTTTATTGATCTCCAAGGTGGCAAACACAATCAGGACGATGAAAAAGCAACGCCGCATAATCGTTTATTTCTGTTACTAGCTCTTGGAGGGCCACAGAAAAACCACCGACCATGATTGGGGAAAAAAAGGAATAAATTAGAAACAAACAGACTTCAGCAAACGGAGGAATCTTTATCCGCATCTGACAGAGGTGAGTCAGGGGCCGAGGGAGGAGCAGTGTGTTTGTGATACGCGTCTATCAAAACTAAATAACAAAGAAGTGGAAAAACAACAACGCAGACTGGATCACGGCTCCTGTCCGTTGCCTCTTCTCTGAGACTGAAAGCATGTTCATGTATGTTTGCCTGTCTGTGTGTGCATGTATGATTGTGTCGGGCCCATCATGCTGTTCCTGAGGGGAGGGATTTTACCACGCGGTAACCCAACGAGCCTCTGACAGATCTAGGCTAACCCTAATGGGGATAAGATGCATCATCTTCATTATCCCAGCTCCATAAAACTGGCATTAACACGCAAACACACTCGTAAAAGTACATACATCTTATGTGTCTCGGTGGGAGACTCCTTTCTAAAATACCAACAATTATTATTTTATGGAGATAGTTACATATTCTTAAATCTCTGGGATTTTTTTTCTTAATATGCAGTGCCTTGCTAACTGTTTCACACCCCTTGAACAGATTAAGCAGATTTTGTCATATTAGAACCAGAGGTTTTAATATTTTTAAAGAGGATTTTATGCGACAGACCAACACAAAGTGGTACCTATTTGTGGAGGGGAATGAAAATGATCCACAGCTTCCAACACTTTTTATAACTACCATATAGTACCGGACTAAATCTGATGTGCCTTATATATGATTACTGACCGATTTTATGTGGTAAAATGCGCTCAAAAATATGTTAAAATGTGTAAGTACAACTTTGGTTAGCAACGAAGCTGCTCCACTGTGTCAGTACCTGATTGGACCCCTGAGCTGTCTACAAGCCTACCTGACTGTAATGTCTAAACTAGAAGTGCATTCATGTAAGGCAGCGCGCGTCCGGAGTATGCATTAGTACCAATAAACCAATTAAGTTAATTCAATATAAAAGTTAGGTTAATTTTGGCCTAATGTTAGAAACAGGGCGGTGTAGTTCAACTACTCTGTCCTTCTGACATAGACAGATTGCTCTCCCTTTCAGGAGAGAGCTGTGTACGTGGAGGAGCGGAGTGATATTACACACTTGGGAAGAATATTTAGTGCGTCTTATAATCCGGTTCACATTATGGTCTGAAAAATATGGTAAAAACTTAAAAACTGTGGCATTTTATGTGTCTTCAGCTCCTTAACTCTGATACTCGTTATTACAATTCAGTGCAGTAGTCTACAGAGTCCAACAGTGTGTAAGATAATACAAATATAAATCCAGCTGTTCTGTGAGGGCTCACTGAGCCGCTGTCCAATCCAGCACTCAGAAAATAGCAAGAGCACGGTAAAAGCATTATTCTGAGAAACTGCCAGGAGTTGGAGGAACTGCAGATATCCACAGCTCAAGTGGGAAAATCTAACAGGACGGCTGTTACTTGTTTGCTCCCCAAATCTGTCTTTTATGGAAGAGTGGCAAAAAAAAAAACACACTGCTAAAAGAAAGCTACAGTATAATACATCCTGTTTGCCATAAACCATGAAAGGGACAAAGCGAACATGCGGACGAGGGTGTTCCAGTCAGATGGGACCAAAGCTGAACTTTCTGGCCCACATCACAGTACACTGTGTGTGGAAAAAACCTAACATTGCACTTCTTCCTGAACATACCATGTGTACAATGGGTTATAGGGGTGGCAGCACCATGCTGTAGAGATGCTTTTTTCAGCAGGTACTTGGAATCTGGTCTGAGTTAATAGTGATGGATGAATGTAAATTTAGGCCACAACTACAAATAAATTAGGGGATTAAAGTCTTGAGATTAGGAGAGGGGCTCATCTTTGAGCAGGACAATGACACTAAACACACAGTCAGAGCAACAATGGAGGGGTTTAGATTCAAATAAGTTTTATGTATTAAAATAACCAATCAAAGTCCAAACCTAAATAAAGTCTGAGGAAAAAATGGAACATTGCTCATCACTAAATCTCTACATCTAATCTCAATGAGATTGTGTTGTTTTGGAAAGAACAACCGTCAGAAATGTCAGTCTCTGGATGTACAGAACTGGTTGTGATACACCCCAACAGATCTCCAGCCGTAGTTACAGCAGAGGAGGTTCTACAAGGTCTTGACTCTGAAAGGAGGAATCCTAACAAAACAAAGGCCACACTTTTCAGATTATTTAAAAAAAATTGTTGATCTATCACATATATTTCCAAGAAAATACATAGAAATGATAGTTATGTTGGCAACAAAATGTGGAAAAATCCAATGGCAACACGGAACTGTAAATATATGCTTAAATGTCATTTAATAGATCAAAACACAGAAGATAAACTTAAAAAATCTAATAGGAACGAACAGACAATGGTTAAATAAACTCATAAAAGAAAGCATCCTCAACTTTTAAACAAATGCTGAAATTAGAAATTAAGCAAATATTACGTTTCTTTTTCCAGTAAACATATAATAGCTTTTAACAGTGCTGCTATTCCAAACATAGTTAAGAAGCAGTTCAACATGAGAGCCACTATATTCCTTGTTTTAACATTTTTCAAGACTTTATATTTATTTAACCAACACTGAGCCTTCAGCTACAGTGAACTGCCTCAAATGTGGCACAAATACATCGCAAAGATATTTTTTAACCATGCATGATTTCTTTACATGTGGCTTCCAAAGAGCCAGAGTTCACAGTAATCTTTTAAAGTGGTCTTGTTCATTTTCCCACCAGGTTTTCTGAAAGTCTTTCAGAGTTTCCTGTACCTGACCATCACAAGCTTTGTGCAGCGTGCATTGAGAGAAATTAGGAAAATTAGTAAATGGTGTTTAATCATTAACAAATCAATTACAGGTGGAACATACATCCTTTGTCTACCTTTCTGGTGCGTATCTCTAGCAGTCATTGGATGGAATAGCAGAGCAAGGCTCTGAGGTATTCCCTGAGAGATGCATCATATTTCAGTAGCTCATCAACTGTATGTAGTAATAAGTTTTAACCCAAACAGCCTTAGGGAATTACATGGTTGGTGTTTATAGTCTATGTAATTACAAAGACAGACTTTATAGTCTGTCTTTATAATAGGCTGTTAGTAACAAAGCAAAGTTTTAAATAGTTTCTAAGTCAAGTTGTCAGAACTTGCAGAAACAGCAATGGTTTGTCCATTACAAAAAAAAAAGAAAACACAACAGCCTCTAGTATGTTTTCTTTGAAATTGGACTGAAAAAGAAAGAATACGCAACAAAAGTCCAAAGAAAGTCTGCACAGAATGTTGAGACTTGATCAAAAACACTTCAAAAGTTTCAAGAAACTCAGACTCCTGCACAGAAATGACGTCTGTGCTGTATTCGCTGCAGGGCTGCACGGTGCCATAGTTATTAACCTATTATTAATCCTGGTGGTGAGTGGAGTTCAAGCATGTTCCTTGGGTAAGTGTAAGTTCTCTCCAGGGGCTCCAGTTTGTTCCCATAGTCAAAGAACACATGCATCTTGGGTTTTCTGCAGTTTCTTAAATGCCATTACGATTGAATGGGTAAGTGATAGATTGTCACATGTTTCTCAGTGGCAATGATTCTGGTTTAATGTGCAGGGTGTACCCTACGTCTTGTCTATTGACCAGCGGAGACAGACGCCAGAAGACTGGGATGCTTCTGAAAAGGAATAAGCAATATACATTAATTTTAATAAAACAGAATAGGCACGAGGCCATGAGGCTCATTTGTCAGGTTAAGAGTACCTTTTAAAAATGACAACCTTTTAACCAGGTATTGAAATTCAGTATTTCAGTATTAAAATGTTTTTTTTTAGGTCTGATGTAATAGTCCAATCTTAAATGTTGTGATTTATTAGCTGTATGTGGTAAATCATCATAAATCAGAAAGGATTGAAAACATGAGTCTGTGTGATTAATCTATTTGAGTTTCACTCAGTGAATTGGGTTACTGAAATAAGTTACATTTTCAGTATATACTGAATATGACTATAGATATCGATGTATGTACTGCAAAGTGTAAGACGTGTCCAAAATATTTTATGGATTAGCTTTTTGTCCCTTGGAGCACCTAGCTGGAGACTTGGAGTGTATTCACACCAGAAAAGTATTTTAGTCCACTTGTTTGGTCCAGACCAAACGCAGACTTTATTTTATTTTTTATTTTTCTATTGTTGTTGGGTGCTGTTTGCTTTCACATTGTACTTTTTGCAACTGAACTTGTAACAGAGCAATGCGTGTGATGGTCGTTGCTCCCATTGGACAGAAATGACTACGGCAGGAAGTTACACAGACCCGGAAATGGAAGAAAACAATTTTGGAAATCCTGTGTGCAGCAGTTCTATTCTGCACAATTGTGCTGTTATTATAGCGGCCAACTAATTGTGTCAAGAGAAACTCATGCTACACAGGTTTCGAGACATTTTATTTCTAATTTTAAGACGGCGTCAAAGAATGCAGCCTTTAAGTCGAAGGAGTCCCACGGCATGCTGGCAACTGTGTTGCTAAGCAACAGACAGCGGATCAGGTATGATTTCAGTAGTACGTTCACTGCTACAATGGCTTGCTAAGGGGTGCATGTTTTCTGTAGTTGGGTCAGATCAGAACCGTTTTGTATTCACACCAGAAGCGAGCCGCACCAGCGTCATTTGAAAGTGGACCGAGACCACCTCAAAAAGTGGGTCTCGGTTCATACCTACGCAAAAGGTTCCGATCATGGGGGTAAATGAACTCTGGTCTGCTTAAACCAGAGTTCATTGACATCAAAAGCTGGATGACTTTAAATTTTCTGCATTTAAACTCTGACAAGAAAGAAGTTGTAATCTTTGGACCAGAGTCCTAAAAAAATAAACTTCTTAATCAATCACTTAATCTGGATGGCATTAACTTGGCCTCTGGTAATAAAGTGAAAAATCTTGGTGTTATTTTTGACCAAGACATGTCATTTAAATCCCATATTAAGCAAGTTTCTAGAGTTTCCTTTTTTCACCTCAGGAATATTGCCAAAATTAGAAACATTCTGTCCAGGAGTGATGCTGAAAAACTAGTCCATGCATTTGTTACTTCAAGGCTGGACTATTGTAATTCTTTGCTATCAGGAAGTCCACAAAATGCAATTCAAAGCCTTCAGCTGATCCAAAATGCTGCAGCAAGAGTTCTGATGAAAATCAACAAGAGGGATCATATTTCTCCTATTTTAGCTTCCCTTCATTGGCTTCCTGTTAAATCAAGAATAGAATTTAAAATTCTTTTTCTAACGTATAAAGCCCTTAATAATCAAGCTCCATCATATATCAGAGCTCTAATTACCCCGTATGTTCCTAACAGAGCACTTCGCTCTCAGACTGCATGTCTGCTGGTGGTTCCTAGAGTCTCTAAAAGTAGAATGGGAGGCAGATCCTTTAGCTATCAGGCTCCTCTCCTGTGGAACCAACTCCCAGTTTTGGTCCGTGAGGCAGACACCCTGTCTACTTTTAAGACTAATCTTAAAACCTTCCTTTTTGACAAAGCTTATAACTAGAGTGGCTCATGTTACTCTGAGCTACCTCTATAGTTATGCCGCTATAGGCTTAGGCCACTGGAGGACATCAGGGCCTATTTTTCTCACTCTACTGAGTTCTACTGTTCTCCAGTTTTGCATTGCTTGTCATCATTTCTGCTTATAACTTTTTCTTCTCTCTCTTTTTTCTTCATAGTAGGTACACCTGGTCTGACGTTATGTTAGCTGTGACATCATCCAGGGAAGACAGATCTCCCGCTATTACCATCTAATGTAGAACAGATTACTGGATCAATGTGTGCTTCTGTGCATTTTGTCTGTCTTGTTGTGTCTCTGCTCTGTCTTCTTTAACCCCCAGTCGGTCGAGGCAGATGACCGTTCATACTGAGCTTGGTTCTGCTGGAGGTTTTTCCTTCCCGTTAATGGGTGGTTTTACTTTCCACTGTTGCTTCATGCTTGCTCAGTATGAGGGATTGCTGCAAAGCCATGGACAATGCAGACGACTCTCCCTGTGGCTCTACGCTCCTTCAGGAGTGAATGCTGCTTGTCAGGACTTTGATGCAATCAACTGGTTCCCTTATATAGGAAATGTTTTGACCAATCTGTATAATATGATTGAACTTGACTTTGTAAAGTGGCTTGAGATGACATGTTTCATGATTTGGCACTATACAAATAAAATTGAATTGAATTGAATTGAATTGAGTGGGACTAATGTGGCTGGTGTGAATACACCCTGAGACACCTGTGAGAGATAGTCTATTTTCCTGTGTATGTTTAGCTCAGGTTGACTCTTTCTGTTCAGCACTGGTCGTTTTGTCTCTTCACAAGATCATACTTTTGCAGTTCAGGTGTTTTCATATTGGCAAAAGTTTGGTACGGAAATACGTCACCTGCAGTGACATTATTTTTATTGACCATGCATTAATTTGTTACTACCTTAGGAAAAGTTTTGTATGCCATGCATCTGATGGTCGTTGCTCCCACTGGACAGAGTTACAAAGGATAATTGGAAGCAAGTTTCCTGTAATTTCCTTATATTTTCCAGTTCCCTTATAATTATTCTAGTTTAATTCAAGGTCATAATTTTTTTATATATCAGCCTGAATTTCCCCCGTAGAGATCAATAAAGACAATTGATTATCTTGTTTGGTGTAAATGTTGTAAATGTCAATGATCAAAAACACACAATCAACAGGATAACTGTGTGATATAAAACCTTTGAGAATATGTATATACAATTAAACATAATTATACATGATGAGTTGCATTTTTAAAAGTAGTATATCTATAACTTATCTTAATATTAAACTACCAAAAGAAATACATTGGTACTCAATGGTTTAGTACACAGGAAAAATATAGGAGGTTGTGACATAAAGAGTACAAAGTGTTGCTTTTATGCCATCCAACGGTTTCTGTTGTCACTGTTCATATGACAACAGTTTAAAATGTGCTACAGAGACAGTTATTTACCACAAGGAGCTGAGCAGAAGCACAAAGGCCCTCTTCATCCGTTAGTTGACTCAGCACAATAAAACTTAACTTAGATTTAAAACCTTCAAAACTGTGATGTTTCAAGGCAAAGTGCGTAGAGAAACTGTCTTATAAACGCACAAAAATGCAGTGGGTCTGGGGAAAGGAAGAGGGACTGGTAGATGACAAGGACAAAAGTTTGACAAAAAACAAAGAAGGAACAGGGAAGGTGAGCGGCAAAGTGAAAAAGGACAAAGCAAACTTATTCAATGACAGATTGAGAGCTAAAGTAAAAGACTGAAAAATTGAAGAAAGCTTAGATTAGAAGAATAATATTAAACAACGGAGGGTGTGGAGAAAAAGGGGTGTCCCAGGTGCAAATGTTTAACTCCAAGATACATATATTTATAGCCACAATGCCGAAAAATAAAAGAACGAAAAACAATATTTCTGAAAAATATGTCCTCTAGTATATGTACGTATGTTTCGTGTTTACATCCGGGTGAACATATATAAATCAAGCGGAGCACAATGGCGAAAGCAGTAATGCTCCGCATGTGAAAGTAAAATCTGTTGGGCACTTTTTGGCATTTAGACAATAATTCTTATTGCTACATTGCCAGACAGGACACTTATATATATATAAAAAAAGGACAGACGGACAGACTTTTATTGTCATTCACACATGCACAGGGTAAATAAACAAAATGTTGTAACATTAGCTCTCATGAAATTAAGTTTAAACGATCCTATAACGACAACCATAAGGAACTATAATTCTACAAAACAAATTAACCAAAACACAAATGAATAAAAACTGAAACATTAAAACGATAGAATAAAAAAACATGAAAAAATGTTACTCCACAGTATATTTACAACATAAATGGTGATTGCAGTTTTGTTTGTTGCACACAAAAAAACGCAGTCGATGGCATGGGTATTTCTGTGTGTGTGTGTGTGTGTGTGTGTGTGTGTGTGTGTGTGTGTGTGTGTGCGCGCGCGTATGCGTGTGTTTGTGGGGGCAGGTTCAGTCCAGTGGAACAGAGGTTTTCAATGGAGGCTGTTATTGACAGTTCAACAGTCTAATATCCTGGGGAAAGAAGCGGTTGCAGAACCTATTGGTTCTGCATCAGACGGTGAAGTCCTCCAAAGCATCCCCCCACTGACCCTGCTGGCTGAGCAGCTCCAGGTTTCTGGGGGTGCACATTTCGGAGGACCTCTCTTGGACTAATTACACTGCATCGCTGGCCAAGAAGACTCAAACACGCCTCTACTTTCTCCGCAAACTGAAGAGAGCAACAGCCAAGCCCTCCATAATGTGCTCCCTCTACTGGGAGCCATCAAGAGTGTCAGTACTGGCTGCATGAAGGTTGTACTGCCACCTGTCGAAAAACTCTGTAACGCATAGGGGAACACAGCGGGAAAGATCTTCCTCTCCACTCTGCCTTCCCGGAGCTATCAGTATGGCTGGTAACGCCTCACACCCACACCTCAAACTCCTGTCCTCAGGGAGAGAGCTGGAGCCTCTGAATCCACTCCTCAAGACTCCTGAACAGCTTTATCCACAGGGCTGTGAGGAAGCTGAACTCTGTCCACTACCTTCCCCCAGTGACCTTTGCCCCCTATTTGAAACGCATTCTCGCTGTAATTTTATCTATTACCTATTTATGTAGCTATTGTTTTTATTTTAAAATATTAAACATTTTGGGGAAAGGAGAAATGGCATTTTGATGTATATGTATAAAATCTTTCCAGCTGTTTTCATGAAATACTGGAGGCTGGTGTTGATTTCTGATTCATCTTTTAGTAAAGGACTACTTCTAAATCTGGACTGATTTACAAAAACTGCCCTGGATTTGGGATAATCCCATATCTAATACAGATTATTTAAACCACAGTTTATGTGTTGTTTTTAATCTTTGTTTTGTATCTAATTGAGACTCAGTTAAATACCTTAAGGCTCAGTTTAAAACTCTAATCATTTAAAGCATCAAAACTGTCTAATTCCAATTTTTTGAATATTGATTATATAACTTTATCCATGGGTTCTCTTGTTAGTTTCTCAAAATGCTAAATAATCAACGAGTTCAATAAAAACCAATGTAGTGATGTGGCAAAGAAAAGATAATTCTTTGATTAAATCTCTCAGATAATTTAAGGAAACTAAAACGAATGAATGCATGGACTAGTTTTCACCAGGGACTCTAATTTGTGTTCCTCTTCCCGTATGACTCCTGTGGTCCAGCATGCTATTATTCTCTTTTATATTAAATCTGTGATGTAAATAAATAATTGTACATTAAATTCCTAACTGTATCTTTAGCAGAGGCTTCAGGAAGATTTGTATAACTTATAGGTCAGTGAACGTGCCACTTGTTGCATTAAATAGTTTGTTTCACCAATGCTTTGAGTTTAGAAACCTTTCATCCTTCTGTACGGCAGAGCAGCCAAAGTTTAGCAAATGTAACCGCAGTCTTGCTTAATGCACAGCGGTGTTTCTGAACATGGAGTAACCCGAGGGCATGAAGTAGATTTATGCTACATGATTACCCTCACAAAATTCCTATCCTGCTGACTTTGCCAGCATGTGTTTGCCGGAGCACTCAGCTGTGTCAGAATCATTACAGGTAGGGAAGAAAAACAGGACCTTCCAGTGGTGGTCGGGCTTGTTCTGTTTGGGGGAAACATATTTGCCCATGAGAGGACACTTTAACACTTCATTCAGCATCTCAATATTTAGTCTTTTTCACAAAATGAAAAAAGTAAAACGGAGCAATGCAATAGCCCATTCATCCAGAATAATAGTAATCCCCTTATATATTTTTCATCAAGTCGCTGGTCTGGCCGGATGTGTCTAAAAAGTCCTATTTTGGAGATTCCAAATGGTCCGGTGAACATGTTAAGGTTAGCTATTTACGATTAACTCGAAGGTTGTTTACATTGCCTCTAAACTGCAAATCTTACTGCAGTTTGAAGTTTTTTCAAAATGTTTTCACATGCACAGCTCTTTTTTTACATTTCCTTTTATGAATGCAAAACTTTTTCCAACTCAGCGAAAAGGTAAACTCTTGTAATGATCTAAAAACAACACATTAAAGCACTGATGGGCTCATTTATGAAGTTATTTGAAGGCTGAATGTGTGCAAATCAGAGTGTACACTTTGTTCTAGTTCTCAACGTACAGGCAAAGGAACATTTATTCTTAAAAATAAAACTCACCTGAGCAAACAGTCTCTGTGCTGACATGGGATGGACACTCGGGCTGCACGATATACTGCAAATTTTTCGTCATCACAATATCATGGATCGCAATGTGCATATTGCAAAGAACTGCCTGGAGTGCAATAAGTGTCAGCTAATTATTTAAGCGTCCTGCATTCAGGGTCTCGGTGACCTGGATATGTTTGGTGACGTGTTGTTTAACGCAACATAAAAAGTTTGAGAAGGTAAAGAGGTGGTATAGTTGGTAAGAAACTACAGCTAAGTTGTTTAAGTCAGAAGGAAGCGACCTTTTCATGTTTTTGTTTTGTTTTTGTTATTTGGTCCATTTTTGCTATTATCCTAAAGCAGAAAGACATTAATGCTTTAATTTGTTCTGTATTTATCGCAAACTATATCGTTACCGCAACAATTCCCAGTATTATATCATATCACAACTTTTACTAATATTGTGCAGCCCTAATGGACACATTAGAATATTTTAGTTCAAATGTTTAGATTTGAAACATTTAAATCAAGCATGCATTTAGAAGCAAGCATATCCATTTTAATATGTAGATATTTATATGTAAATTACACCCAGCCTAATAGCGAACATATTGTTCTACCACCCCACGATAACAGCACAGGATCAAGGTCAGAAAATTTTATTTGGTAAATTGATTGAATAAAATGCGATTAGGAGTCTATGCTGAGACCAAATCTGTCCTGGCACAAATAGGCAACCAGCTTCTGCATATGATGTGGTTGGAATGCAGAGACAGGATGCGTGGGGGGAAAAAGTGGCGGCAGAAATGTCATGGTGTGGGGGACAGTTTATTGGCACAATTTGGGCCTCTTGGTACCAAATTGAGCATCATTTAAACACTGAAGCTTAGTATTGCAGCGGAAAAGTCAGCAGAAACTGTGACTTTCTATTATTTTAATATGGACCAAAACCCCGGAGGAATATTTCCTACTTCTTATTGAATCCATGTTATAAACAATTCAAGCAGGTTTGAAGGCAACTCGGTAACCAGCAGGGTGTACCTAAAAATGCACAGTTGTGTTCTTTGTATGTCTCCCTTGTAGCAGCGCTTCTAAAAACACTTTTTTTTTTCCTGAAAGCCTTCTCTGCCGCAGAAAAATAGATCGACAAAAAAAAGAAAGAAAGACAAAAAAAAAAGAGCATCAATCTGTCCCTATCTGTGACTAACTAAAAATTTCTTGAGGGACAGAATATGAAGCTCATTATATGTTTTATTACATCTCCTCTGTGACTATGAACTTGGTAACAGTTTGTCCAACTGCACTCATTACCTGGACTTCAACTTTCGTCTGACACTTACAAGAAAAAAAAAAAAAAAGAAGAGAGGTGTGAAACACACTGGAGAATAAAGTTGCACACACACAAGCGTACCCTTCCCTGTTCTGGTTCTCGTACTGTAATTGGCACACAGACACACACTTCTTTGTATTTACTTCTCCTCCCTGTGGCTCCAGACAGTCATCAATCAAAACTAACTGCAATTGTTTTTATTACACTGTTTTGTTGCCATGGGTACACAAAAAGCTGATGAGTGATAACAACGTCTCTGCATGCATGACTACTTTTCTGTCTTTCTGCGTTCAGTCATCTTACAACAACTACTTTGTGCACTCCTGCCTGTCAGCTAGCTTCTAATACTCTGCTGTCTGCCAACCTGTCCCTGCCTGTCCCCTTTTCTCTCACCATGCCAGCCAGCCTCCTCTGGAACTTCGCTGGCTGTCGTTGCCTCATTCTGGAGTCTAACTGATGGCATGATCAATGGGAGTCAGTGAAAAGGGGACATGTTTGTCTTTGGCCAGGCAGGCATGAAGGGCACTGGGTAGAATTTCCCAGAAAGTTGCAACTTTGTGAAACGCTATGAAATAGCCATCCTGTTGTGATGTAATGTCAACGAGAGTCAATGTTTCTCTTACCAGGAAGAAAGATGATGCTGAAGTTTTCATGCACTTTCTTACTGTAATTAATACTCATAATAATTTAAAATACAAACAAATTATAAAGGTTCTGTGCTAAAACGATAAAGCCTATAATGATAACAAAAGACATTATTGTCAGAAGTGAAAACCTTTCTATACATTTTCATGTAAAAAATTGACTTTTTCATATTTTACTTTCCAGACTTTACAATTGTTCTATAAAACTTCACCATGATACTTCTTGAGTAGTCAGGTTTCAAACATGTAGCTTAGTGGGTGGACACAACACAGGGTAAACAGGGATGGACAGATAAGGAAGAGAGGTAGGACACAAGGATTGAAAGACAAGGAGGGAAAGAAGTAAGAGCACCAGAAAAAAATAAAGAACATGAGGGAAGGACATGAGGATGTAAAAAGATAGATGAAACGAGAACTTTTCAGCAGCATGATAGGGAAATGTTCTGGAATTACAAATGTTTTTACATCTCCAGATGTGGAAAAAAAGCTGGAATACAATTTCAGACTTGCTAAGACTGTGTAGGCATCCTGCTTTTTCTGTGTGAACATGCATATGCATGTGCACACATTTGTCCAGTTGCAAAGCTGTCAGTCACTGGAACAAATAAACAGAAACAGCCGTGCTGTCAAGAAGCTATTTTGGAATATCGCAATCAAGATTTGAATTTTTGCTTTAGAGTTACAGGTGCAATGTTTATCTTCACGTTGCCTTTCTGCCTGTTTGTTTGCTCAGTTTAACCACTTGATTTACCACAGAAGAAGAACACACAAACTTGAAAACTTGAAACATTTAAAAATGCCAAACAGGCTCAAGCATTATAGTGTGTCTAATAACAACTCTCTACTCATTATGGCACACTAATCTAACCAAATTTAATATATTACAAATCTAATCTGTTCTCTAACTACATTTATCAAACAAGGAGGGGGTGGCATAACAAGGTAATTGCAATAGGCTGACTACTGACCCTCAAAAATTTCAACATGTCATCATCTATTAGACACAGCATTTATCAAACCCAGGTATGCAGCAAGGTGTTCCTGCAGCCAGTTAGCAGACGAGTAATTACAGGCTTACACAGACAGCACAGGATGTTTGTGTTTAAATTAGATTCTGTCACTTTATACCGTGAATAATTTGGGAGTAAGTGGTCACTTATAAATGCAAGACAGATTTACCAACTCAGTGGAAACTGTTAAAGTCTGAAAAACCGCCATGCTGGAGAAACTTTACCGTAAGACACATAAGGGCAAGTTCAGAAAACCTGACTGCACATGCTAAGTAAGTGCGAGAAAGGTTTGCACTGTTCAAATTCTCAAAATACACACAAAGTAAATCCACTACCTTTATGGCCCCTGTTTAAATTAAGAATAAGAGGGCTTTGAAAAAGTATTTTCCCTATAGATTACACACTGCTTTTTTTGTCACAATTAAATGATTACTATCATCCCACAAATTTTAATATCAAACAAAGATTAACCTGCGTGAATACAGAAATCAGTTTTCAAATTATGATTTTATCTATCATAGCAACCTGCCTCTAAGTGAAAACAGCAGTTGCCCCGTTAAAGTTCAAATAGAAAGGAGTGCGTCTAGAGCAGTTTTATCGTGTGTGATGGTAGGTTATCGTTTTTTTTCTCTATGTGGCTGGTCGAAATCGCGATAAAAATGCTCCAAGTTATAAAAATCGTGAGATTTTGACAGTATGCTGGTCGCCTCCAGCGATCCGCGAGTCCAGCGAGAGCAGTCACGTGACGAAAACACAGCCGTGATGTCAGTGTAGTCAGACATCGGGGATCGGGGAAAGGAATGTTTATTTATCCGACTGACCCGGTTTTGCATCGAATTTGGATCCGGAAAGGCTGGGTAAAGCTACCCCTGTTAAATCCCTATTCCTACCATGCTGGACACTTAGAAATATTTTAATAATCCAAAACCATAAGTCTGCAGAGGAGGACCATAGAAATGTTTTCATTCAACAAATCTGGAGGGGCTTTAAACCTCTATGACCTGCTCAAGGTCACACCACAGCAGAGTTAACTTCAAATTTTGACTAGGCCACTCCAAAACCTTTATTTTGTGTTGTTGATGATTATTTGAGTCATTTTGGTAGACTAGTTGCTCCTGAAAAGGTTAATCAGTAGTCAATGATTTCTCCATTTGTGGTAATGATTCTCATTGTAGTTCACTAGAGCCCTAAAGACTTAGAAACGACTTTAAGTTCTTCCTTTTCATACTTAAATCATGGAACAGCAATGATTTGGGCTAAATTTCTCATTATTGTTGCCCTACAGCCCCTCTTGTGCCCCTGTGCTGAGGTGTGTATAAAAGCAACTTGTTTTGGTGCTGTAGCTTCGGCAATGTTGAGCTCAGACTATAAAATCACAGTGAAAAATAAAAATGGTGGACTCACGAAATTGGTTATTCAGAAATCCATGACCTTGTTTAACAGCTCTTCAGCAAATACTGTAAGTAATTGTTCACAAATTGTAAGAGAGAATGGAGAAAACTGAACGTCTTGATAAATATGACACAAACAGAATACAAAGATATTTACACAGCTCCGGAAGAGAATACATTAAATTCTTCTGCACTACTAGAGACTCCAAGTACACAACAAAATGTATCTAAAGGCTAAAAAAGTGGATTTTTCATGTGTCCCCTTTAAGCCAGACCCTTTCTTAAAATCTGCAAACTGCTACACAAACTCTAACTTCATACTGTTTATTCCAGCTGTAAAAACTGCTTATTTTAAGCGTTGTTATAAACTGTTGCTTTGAAAACTATAACTAACATTCCTTAGCAAATTTTCAGTTAACTGGGTCATGGAAGCAGCAAACAAGCTTAAATCACAACTTCACTATCAGCTCCCCAATGTGTACAATTCAGTCCTCCAACTTCCAAAGAGCGATAATACTAAGCAGTGTCTCGTCATCATTCAGGTGACCAAGTACTCCGCTCACACCAAGCAATAGCTTCTAACAACCCAGGAGAGTGATGGTTGGGTCATTGATTTGCATCTGACTTGTAATGCGCCTAGGAGGATGGGCCTCCGTGTCCTTAAAAACAGCAAAGCTCCAACTGCAGGTGGCTCAGTTGTGAGTCACCAGAATGGACAAAGACCCTTGGATAGGTGTGGAAACGTTTTCAGAAAGAACTGAGCAAAAGTCTGGTAGCTTCTGATTTAAACCTGTTTGCTATAACTAACAGTATTTGGTTATTTTAAGTCTCTGCTGTATTCTCCCGCCTCCATCATCATGTGAAGGGGCTTAAAGCTCCAGAAGCGCTGAAAAGAGTTTGAAATGGGATTGTTTTCTCAGATCCCAGAGTGTTTTCCACCCACTTGAACAGTTTTATCAGTCTGGTGTTGGTGAGTATTTTGTGCCTCACAGACACAACAAAGTATTCAGGGAGCAGGTGAAGAGATCAGAGAGATACAGAAAACATTTTAAAATATTAAACATCACTTTTTCCAAAATGTAGAGTAAAACTAAGCATATTAATTTCATACAGTAAAACCCCTTGTTTTTAAAACACACCTAACAGCCTGCTAGGATAGAAACCTCTTTCCAAGAAATGACTGACATCAACAGGTTTCAGTGCAAAGTCAAACTTCTGTCAGCGTTTCTCTTTTTTATCCAGTCTGGCTTTTGTGTCTGGCAGGGTGTATTGAGTCGATGTTCAGCAAAGTAAGTGCAAAGTCCCTGAGCTCTAGAAGCAATTTGCTCGATTTAGCAACAAATTGTTGAGGCTTAGCAAAGGCCATGAGAAAAACTGGGTCTGTGAGAGCAGAGATGCATTTGTCACCTTGTGTCTAAAAAGCCTTCTATCCCAAAAAGTGACTTTTCAGAGTTCTAACATCTCTAAGCAAAGAAAGAAAACGTAATTTCTATAGACCTTTAACTGGAAATCTGAGAGAAAATATCTTGCCATGCTCTAAAATCTGTGAAATTATGCTGTCACTTCCTTTAAAAGATGTACAAGAAAATGTACAAAAAAGAAATGAGCAATTAATGAAATTATAAAATATATTTTGTACTATTCCTCTTTGCAATTAAATTTTTCTCTTTGCGTGCAGCACAGTGCTTGGCAAAAATCTTTTTCACATTTTGTCACATAACCACTAACTTCACAGTTTAGATTTCTTAGATAAAGTGGAAGGATAATTATACAAGGTTTAGCAATGTAGTTGTAAATAAAAACCTTAAGAGTAAGGCTTTTTTTGGAAAGATTATCTAAAGGGTAAACACTTTAGTTTTCTTACAAAATAGCTCAAGCTCAGTCATAATGGACGGAGAATGTCTGTGAACAAAGATTTAAAGAAGCAAAAAGCAAAATGTTATTATTTTAGATAAAAAGAGCTTAAAAAATAGGTATGTGAGAAACTAAAGGTAATATTTCAGATGGACTATGGTCTGATGTCACACGGCACCTCTCTGTGTTGTTCTCCAGTCTCTTGTTTATATAGCCAGGCCGGCCACGCGTACGTATGTGTATGTGAACAGCTGCCACTCAGGGCTTAGCCCCTCCATGCCCTAAAATACCACCGTCAGAGCAACATGGTGGAGAGCACCCCCAGCAGATCAAAATGTTCTCTTCCTAACAACATTATAAAGTTATGAGTTACTTACTCCTTTACTAGACATTTTCCACCGAAAGGTGGTGCTGTTTTGCTGTGAATTTATCCTTTGCAAATATATGCATGAGAAGGGAAAGGAGGGGCCAGGTGGCAGCTGGAGTGGAGGTAACGAGGCGCGGCTTGTCACACATCTTGTTTTGGTCTAGTGGTGAAATATTGCTTATTGCTCCTTTAAGTCTTACCGCAGCTTCTTAATTTAATTTACGGCAGAGTTTTGACTAGGCCATTCTAACGTGCAAATACACTTATTTAAACAAGTGGGGCACGCCCCCTTAGCTGTGGGCGTGAGAGCCTGACAGGCGGCCCAAAAACAGTCTTGGCTTTCTTTGTCCAGGAAATACGGCACAGGTGTTAAAGTAAATTCCCGAGAGAGTATAAAACTTAACGTAACTGTAATATTGATAGCTTGATATTATTTTTGCCATATTTTCTGCTCATCTCTTTCAGGTCTCTCTATTCATTGATGATGAGGTTCATAGCTAGCTCAAAGTAACACGCCGTCTTTCCAAGGAGAGAACGTGCTGAGTTTAGTTTCATCTTTTGTTTTGACTGTAGGTATGTGTCAGGCTAAAATGTTGAAAAAATCCTAGGTGTTAGTAAGCGTTATAAAATGCTTTTACCATTAAAAACTATAAAAGGGATTCTGGGTAATCTTCAGAGCGACAGCTTCAATGGATTAAAAACATGGGTCAAAATGGGCCAAAACATTTACTCATTCTTGAAACGGGGATCCAACAGAATACATTTGAGAACCACTGATCTACACCATTCCATTGCTTTCATTGCGGTTTTGGAGAGTACAAGAAGATATGTGGTGTTTCCTTTCCATTATTCTCTTTACCTGTTCTGTCAGGCATTTTACCACTTGTGTTTTATTGTTTCACGTGATTTTAGGTGTGTATTTTGGTGGGAACTGTCTTGTATGTTAACATCAACCTACAGAGACAAGCCTTGGGTTATAACACAGCATTTTTACACATACTGTGTATTTATTCATTAATATGAACTGTCCCTGTTTTAAATAAATCAATATGAAATCTACAACGTAAGAGTTGTCCTGCAAAAAGATTCACCCACCTGAGTTCAGACTGAATGCAGCCCCCACAGTGTCACCTCACCCTTCTTTGTTGTCTTTCTCATTTCTTCCCTCCTTGCCCAGTTTAAATAGAAGGCCATGTCTTGGCTTGTTTGTTTTGCAATAATCATTTTCAGATAATGGATTGAAAGGCTCTCTGTGAAATATCCTAAGCTTAGCATATTGCTTAATAAGCTAACCCTGCTTAAAAGTTCTCCCACGCCCATCTGTGGTTTTCCTTAGTCTTCATGAGGCTGTTGCTTGATCAATGTCCTGGAGCAAACCTTTCAGGTCTTCACAGAACATACAAGTGGACTTATGAGGTGACTTCAGCAATAAAGCACAGTTTACTTATGGGTACCAAAATGAAGGGATTTTATAGAGATGCATGCCACACTTTTTAGACTTTGACTTGTAAAAGCATTTAAAAAATAAGCACCATCTTCCTTCCACTTTACAATTATGCACATACATATCTGTGTTAGTCTGTAACGTAAAATCCAATTAAAACACAAAGGTTTACAGGTGTAATTTTTAAATCAAATGTGAAAAGAATAACATTGAATTAAATATTTTTATGCAATGCAATGTGCTTCCAAACTCAGTGAATAACCAGGCTAAATGAAAGTAACTGTAATATAGACCAAAATAATGGCGATGTAAAAGGTTGGAAATAAGTTTCCATTGTGATAGGATAAAAAAAATTCAATAAGTCTTCAAAATACTTTCTGAATTTAACTAAAACCATATACTATATCTTATTTGTCCAAAGCTGAAACATTACTGAAGCAAGTTGTGTTGGCCGACAATGCGTAGGAATGAGCGGTTCAAAAATTAACCATGTTTAATCTTCCCATGGGCCTTTTAGACATGAACCATACAAAAAAACAGCCCATGGGAGCTAAACAATCATTGTGCATGGATGCTGAATGGGTTGGTGGGGTTGGGGGTGATGAGGGGCACCATGTGCTCGTTTCCAATCCACAACGCCGCCCTGCAGCCATTGCACAGTGACAGACATGAAACCTCAAAATGTCAGCCATTCAGTAAAAGCCCGCTGACTGCAACAAATAAAAGCTGTCAGAGCCAAACACTAGAAGCTGTCAATCAGCTCTGGTGTTTAAAACAGAAATGAGCACAAGGAGACAAGTGTGCAGAGAAGTAGGCCCAGAGAAACAACACAACAACAAAAAAACTGCTGTCTTTACGGCCTACAAGAAGAGATGAGAGATAAAAACCCTTTTGCATCAGTCTGAGCCACATTAAGAGCCAACCGGCATGTCACTCAGACGGATCAATTTCAGCGGTTCTGAGACAACACCTGGCATCCGGTGGCCCGGAATATTCCATCAGTGGGACCGATTCATCCCCCTTCTTCTCAAATGTTCCTCTGATGAAGCTTTCATTCAATGCAAACTCGGAAAACAACAGGGAGGAAGCAGAAATGGAGAAGAGCGGATTCCATGCTGCTTCATCAGGGGAGACAGCGGGGACTTTGACAACAATCAAAAGCAAAAACAAGGTGGGTAAAACAATAAACAATCTGGAGCTTGCGCTTTGTTTTTTGTGTGGAAAAGGGAGCGGCAAAGAGGAGGAGGAGGAGGAGCTTTCATGGCCTGACAGGATGAATATGTGACAACACACCAGAACGAACAGCTAAAAATCAGACACGAGTAAAGAACGATTCTACCATGCGGAGGTTCAGATGCAAGAGCACAAACAATAAGACCAAACTAACAATCATAAATCCAAAGAGTTCACCACTTGAACTCAGCTTGTGATCTCCCCTCCTGTTCCACGCATCGTTTCACAGCTTCTTCCCTCAAGCTGCAGGAGCATGAGCTTAGGTCCCGCTCCCTCCTCCAGTCTCAAACCTCGTCCCTCCTTGGCAAAGATACCATCTGTATCTCTGCAACATCCCCTCAGCTCCCATCTCCCTTTTGCATTAACCGATGCCTTGTTATAAGCAGCCCATCAGTGAGCTGTCCACCCGCGGCTCGGCTGTGGACTGACGTTTATTAAGAGTTGGCTTTTGCTCCTCACCGTCTCCTCTGCCTCTCTCTGCATCCCCTCATGAATACAGAGAACCAATTAGAGGCAGAACAAGGCGCACGTCTGCGCGCTCCGAGAGGCGAGGCCGCAACACACAAACAAGGAAAATCGACACGGCAGACAGGTGAAGAGATGTACAGCAAAATAATAGAATAAAAAATAATAAAAAAAACAGAGGGAGAGACGACGAGAGAGGACGGGGATGGTTTAAAGTAAATCTCACAAGATTTTCAGCCCCTGAAAAGCAAACAAATTGGAATGCTACCTGCAGTGCTAAATGGATGCTGTCAGAAAGGAGAAGACAATGAATAAAAGACATCAACAACTTGTAGGATAAAAATGCAGCACTTTTATTCATGTCATTAAAGCTTCGTGGGGACTACCCACACGGCCGAATTGTGCAGCAAACCATCATTCTCTAATCACAAAGCTTGACATTTACCCTGAGCAGCAGGAGGACGCCCCTGTGGTTAAACAAATAACATCCTCAGCGGCGGACTGAATAGGACGGTGGATATTTTGCCTTTTGGTTTTGCCTCGCAGGCATGAGGTCAGCTATGTCCTGTCTCTTTAGTTAAAATGTGTGTGTGGCTCATTATTATTGCTTGTATACGTGTATAGCAAATCCAAACTAGAATCACCCACATCCTGTGTTGTGGTTGGACACAATGGGACATGACTAGGCTTCCACCCTGAGCATACTGTTCCCACATCCCGTCTGTTGAATCTTTGCATGCTATTCGGCAGAAACAGCATAAACATCAGGGGTTTGTTCATGATGATGATGAGCGCCATCTGAGGAATCCATTCGAATCTGAATCACAGGGAGGAGACTGGAGGAACAGGAAGGCGCTGATGGATAACAAAAAGCCTGTTTTAGAGCCAGGTATGAAATCTGGAGCAAACATTAATCCAGTCTGCCCCAGTAACCACATTTAGTCTTTCATAAACACGCCCGCAGATCCACTTCATTCACCCGATTGATTTTGTCAATTGGGTGAATGAAGTGGATGTTTTTGGAGCACATCTATAAAATGTCCAAAGAACCTCTAGCGATTTGGGTGAGAGTCAGATTTCCTTAGTCTTCTGGTCACAAGATAACGCTTACAGTTGTCATACGAACTACGGGATTCAACCAACTGTTGGCATATTTGGGAAGGGCGAGCGCTCCGGTCTGTGCAACGCGCTGGCCGCCTGTTTCGGCACTCCTCCGCACGCACGCACGCGCGGGGGGGGGGGGGGGGGGTATTGCGGGCCGGGCGACCTGCCGTGCTGCGCGGCCACCGGTGCGTCTCGTCCCTCCTCTCTCCCCTCCGTTCCCCCGACGCCCGGTGCCTCCTGCGGGCCTCGCCAGAGCTGGGCTCGACCCCCTGCTCTGGGTCCCTGTCACCCACCGTCGCTCGCCTGCCTCTGCCATCACAGCGAGCGGTCCCAGAGGGGGCACGACGTACAGTGTGAGCAGTCCGGTCGCGTCCGAGCGTCGCGCCGCACAGATCGTGAGTGGTGAACTTTTTAAACCCCGCGGTTCCGTCGCACAGTTTGAGATGTATATAAGTACCACGACTGAAAAACTCGTACAGTGTACGCCCGGCTTAACCCGGGACGGCTGCATCAAGGACTGAGTACATGGGTCGCGTGCAATACCCCTACACCACCACCGTACCCAAGCTAAGAAAATATTTATCTTCATGAACCATGGATGTCATCAGTGCCCAAAACAGCTGGAAAACTGCATAAGTTGCACAGAACAAATATTTGTACATTCTTGTTTTTATTGTTAATGCCTTCAAGACCAATTATTCAAGTTTTTTCTTGTGATCCACAGATATGGAAGACACATAAACCTAAATAGCATCACATTTTAAAGAAAACTGGACAGATGTTTTTATAGCCTACCTAATCAATTATTGTTCTAAGAAGTAGCTAAGGATTAGTTCAGACTTTTTGAAGTGAGGTTCTGAAGTTATCCGTGTTAGCTACCTTAGCTGAAGTAGAAAGATGTCATGTCAGAGTGAGTTTTTTTGGGAATGTAAACAACTTCTCGTAGCGGTGGAAGACTAAGGAGCAAACCCGATTTAAACTATATGAATCCGACTCATCGGCTGATTTGGGATGATATGGGATCATTTTAAACAAGAAGATTTGGAAAGCACAGGGACATACCATCTTTGATCATGCTGCACAACTGAAGCAAAACCCAAAGGTTCATTCTGTTCTTGGCAGAACTAGACCGGACTGACAGGTCTCTGCTGATCTGGCACATTGGTAAAGCCAGCAGGCACAAACAAATGTATATAGAAACATGGCAGTTGTGAAATTAGAGACTGTTATTATCTGCTAACACTCCACTGAGATAAGCATTGTCATTTTGAAATGTCTTTCATTGCTAAAGTTAGCTAACTTTCCAAAAAACATTTAGCTAGAAATGGTCAACAAATTGAGTTTTAAATAAGTAGGATTTTTAGACGGTGAACACTTGACTTTTAAGGAACATATTCCGGATATTTTCCTAAAACTGAAACTTATATTGAGATTTTACAATAGGAACTAGTCTTGCTTTTCTTTTACTGCAAAACAGAAATTGGTGAAAACAACTTTTTCTTTTTTACCTGTAATTGACTATGTTGATGTCCTGTTTGAATAGTTCTGTTCACCATCTCTGGATGCTAGACTGTGTACCATGGGTAACTGAGATTCAGTACTTTTGTTCACAAAACCATTTTCCTTTTCACTTTTAAATCATTTAGTTGTGGTCTATATAAAATGGGACTGCAATGCTTTGGTTTGAAGTCCTCGTTAATTTACCCCACATTCCCCCTGTTCAGTAGTTCTGACCTTGTTTGGCAACTCTACAGCAAATACTGTGACACAATTGTTCAAAAATCTTAATAGACAATAAATAAAACTGAACGGCTTGAAAATGATGAACCAAACAGAATATAAAGATATCTATGCAGCTTCTGGACAAACTCTATTTAAATTTTCTGCATTTCCAAGTACAAAACAGGCTAAAAAAGTGGATATGTCCCCTTAAACAACGAAAAATGAATGCCATAAACTATGATCAATGGATGTTCTGCAGTTTGTTGTTCCCAAGGTTCGAACAAAAAAAAATCCTTCAGGATCACACTTGAAATCACGTACAAGCTAATTTTTTACTTTCAGCTCTGGTGACACTGAAGTTTAAAGCTCTATTGAAACCGCTGCAGTCTACCACATTTGTGTATAAGTGTTTTAAATTATAAATTTTTTATGTGAATAGTATTTTGTCATTGTTTTTTTTTTTTTAGTAATGCGCTGCTAAAAGAATTAAAAGAGAAATTATAAAATAGATATTTTATAATTTCTCTCAAAGGGATTGCCCTGGAAAAATAAAAGCTAAATATAAAAACTATAATAAAACATGACACCGACATCTCAGATTTTCACAATCTATTCTAATAGTTAGGTTTTGCCAACTGGGGAGAAACCAAGAGTACAGCAGAGGCTATGTGATTGTACCCTTCAAAGGGTCTATGTTAACAGCACTGCTTTGGATTGAAAGGTTAACTGGTACAAACAAGAGCAGAAAAGCATGATCCTATACAAAAAAACAACAACACACTTTAGTACAAAATGCAAGAATATGTTGATTATTTCTACAAAATCATATAATCTACCTGTTCTACACCATTAAAGAGCAACAAAAAAGATCACTAGGAAAGGTCTAGCTGCAGCTAATGTGGCGAATAGTCATGTTATTCATTACATCTGCACATCTCATGCTGTGACATGTCAAACTGTAAGCAATGAGAAACATCTGAGGACATTTTCACATCATAAAGCTTTGATGAAAGAAGGCGAAGAAAAGACCAAGACACAAAGTGTAACGACCCTGGTGCATCTGTAGGGGAGAGTGAAGCCTCTGCTAGGGGTCATCTGTCAGATCGTTGGGTTCAGCAGTTAATGCAATAAAAACTAAAGAAACTCTCTGTTGAGTCCATCATTGCGATCGGCTGTTTGCCGTGGATTGTCACAGCTTCCTAAACGGCACGCACGAAAACTCACACATGCACACAAGAGTCGCTTTCTTACAATGTCCACAGACAGATGAACGGAGAAGAAAGTCTCTAGGTGGGCAAGGGTGGGATTTTCACACGCCTCACTCTCCAAAGTGCATTCAGTACAGTGCAAAGCAGGGCAGGACGTAAACACAAAGGCTGGGATTGTCTTCACCCAGTGGGCAACTCACTGAAGCAGAATGACAGAAACACACTGAGGCATGGACACAGATATATAAACAGGCTCCATGCAGACATGCCTCAACACACACATATATTCCCACATCAGTACAGTCCTGTTTCTGTGAAGCAGAGGCCTACAGAGCCAAAGCTTTGTCCCTCTGGGGACTAAAGTGAAAAAGAATGAACAAATTGACAAGATTAAGTTTCTGGTTATTCACTGTAACTTCCTCTCTAAACCACCAATTATCTGAAAAAATATTTCTCTGAGTCTGAAAAGATTAATTGCAAGTAATTAGGATAATTTATGGGTTTGTCCAGTGTTAACACTGATTGACAACGGTTCCACTTCAATGTGTATTATTTCATTTAAAGCTTTCAGGCTATTTCAGCAGTTAAGCTATAAAAACAAGGACATGGCAAACTCGAAATTGCAACAGAAATAAACATTTTATTGCCACTTACGGTCCCCCCTAATAAAATACTGCAGGGCTTTTTATTTAATCGAGCATAGGAGCAATTTTCAACATATATAATTTTTTTCTTCAGAGCTGCCCTAGAAAGATTATGCCAGATACACTAATAAATACATCAGCTTTATATTAATTCAGATAAATATTAACTAATGTATTAGTTAGCGTTATCACAAAAAGGCATTTATAGAGCACGGCAAAAGTTTTAATTACCTTTTAACTTTTTCATACTTTCATATCAAAGCCATACAGTTCAATGTATTATATGGAGAGAGCAGATAATTGTGAAGTACAAGAAGCATTACAAATAGAAAAATTACAAATAAAATATAGAAAGTGAGGCATGTGTTTGTGCAGATATCTTTAGCAGCTTTGCACATTGGGCATGAATGTTCAAGCTTTTCAACTAGTTTCAGGTCTGGACTTTGATTGGGCCATTCTCGCACATGAATATACTTTGATCCATGATTTCATTGTAGCTCTGGCCGTATGTTTAGGTTTTTTGTTGTCCTACTGGGAAGTGAACATATGTCCCAGTCCCAAATCTTAAGCAGCCTCTAATAACTTTTCTTCCAGGATTGTTCAGCATCTAGCTTCAAAGATCTTCCCATAAACACCAACCATCTTCCCTGTCACTGCTGAAACAAAATCTTACAGGATGATACTACGGTATCCACAGTTAACAATGGGAACAGCACGTTGAAAGTGATGTGCCGTGTGTGTTTTCCACCACATACTGCCTTTGCATGTTAAGCAAATCATAAGCAAATAACTTCAATTCTGGCCACCTACATCAGAGGTGTCAAACTTCATTCCTTAAAGGTTGGTATCGTTCTACTTTTAGATGTCCCCCTGATCTAACACACAAATGGATCAAATGGATGAAATGCCCCCCCCCCCCCAGCATGCAGTATTTCATTCAGTTGTCTTAAAAACACTTTTAAGATCTGCTGCTCTAGCTTTTGCCAAACTGCAAAAAAGGACTTCTCATGGCTTTCTTTCAACAACGACCAGATGTGTGTACAGTATGACAAACAGTTGTCCGGTCAACAAACTCTCTGACTTGAGTTGTGAATCTCTGCAGCTCATCCAAAGTAAAAAAAGAAAATGCCCTTGTTGGCTCCCTCTCTGGTCAATGCTCTACTTCCTAAGCCTGTCAGCTAAGATGGGCATTGGTAGGTTAGCAGCTACTGTCTACAGACGTTGAACTGATTCCAGGGAATGGGTTGCACTAGATTTTAACCAGGGGTGTCCGAGTAAAGGAATCTGAATACAATTGTAAACCCTTATGCATAGTTTTTAGTTGTAAAAATATGTAAAAAGAATGTTTATTTTTCACTTTATAATTAAGCGCTACATGTGTTTATCACAAAGAAAATCACAGTAAAATATAGTAAGATTTTTTGTTTGCTGCACAACAAAATGTGAGGAAGTTCAAGAGGTATAAATATTTCACCAAGGCACTGCAACCGTCTTGCTCACAGTAAAAGGCTTAACTGTAATACTCCTCATTTATAACGTCATACTTACAAACAGTTTCTACAGCTGGAGAATTAAGCCATTTCCCTTTCCTAAATTAAAATTAATGTTTGAACACCAAAGCTGCCAACTAACCCTAGGTCGAGCATTTAGCGAATCTTCCCATAGAAGATTAACACAAACTTACAGACGTGTGTGACTTCACTGAAGGGTACAGCTAACTCTGAATTCAATTAAAATTTCTCTACGTGAGCCAAAGCTGTAACTTGTGGGTATAAAGTTCAATGTGGATGTGACGCTAAAACAAACACAAGCTGACATTCATGAACAAGTGATGAGGCTCTGGGTTTTCACTGGAGTCGGTAAACACGTTCAGTGCCGTCATACTGGGCTGCAAAATCTGAGATAAATCTGGTTTGCATATTGCAGGGGGTGTGCACTCGGGTTACTTCAGAGGCAGCGGGACGACATCTGTGCTCCTCTGTGAGCCAACTGAGGATGACTGGGACAACCGCATCAGTACCGCATCCATCAGTTGGGCCTCTCGCTGCTCAGCAGCCATAACTTTAATTAAAAACACAACATAAATACATACATGCACACAGGCGTATTTTGTGAGGTTAATACTATGTGCGGTGCCTTCCCTCTGTCTATGACAAACATTTTAAATCCCCCTTCTTCCCATATTAATCCCACTTCTCTTAATGTCTTTCCTTCGACCACAGGGGAATATTTCCCTCTATTCTCTGGAGAAATATGGCAGCTCCACAGCTTCACAATTTTCCTTTCTCAATACTGCGGTCAATGCTGAGTAAAACAGAGTGAGCATCAGATCAGCTTTCCAGTATGTCTGCAATCTGCCATAAGCTGTGGTTGCTCATTTCTTTGTGGTGTAAGAGCATTTAAATCTAAACAAATAAATCAGGAATAACAGCTCGTCTTATTGATCAGAATCTGTTTCACTGGCTCTCATAAATTAGTAGTCCTATTGCCAAGAAAACGTATGACACAAACTCATAAATTAGGCTTTGAGCCTTCATGGGTTGTGCCTAATTATCAGATATTAGTTTATGTTGGCTGAGATTTGGCTTGTTTATTTTTTCTACTTTTTAGAGTGGTCTTAAAACCTTCCTGTTTGATGAAGCTCATCGTTAGAGTGGATTAGGTCTCCCTGAGCTGTTACTGTGGTTATAATGCTTAAGCCCTAGGCTGTGGGAGAACTTACTGCCAACTTTTGCTCATCCAGATATTTCCCCATTTATACAGTATTTGAAGTTACTGCTGTCATTAACTAGGTATTTTTTTCTTTTCCATCAAAGGTATTCCTAGCTTGGTGACTGTGTGACTTTTGGCTTGACAGACCAATGATGAAAATGTTTTTGCCCTTAACCTTGTCTACTATTTATTTTTCTTTCCCGAGGAAAGTACACCTCACTCAGTGCATTTGTGTTTAGTTGTGTCTTTTTCCTAGATGGATTCAATGACACAGCTATTGCTGCCATTAAATTTATGCAATATCTTTGTTTTTCTTTACATGGAAAGTATGACTTAGTGCTAGTGCATTTAACTCTCTCTTTCCTGGATGGAGTCACAGACACAGCTACTCCTACCTTTCATTCCGTTTGTTTTTCTTTCCCCCACCCAGTCACAGATGCAGGGTTCCTGCTGAGCTTGGTTCTGCTGGAGGTTTCTTCCAGTTAAAATTAAGATAGTCCGCTCCACTGTCGCCACATGCTTATCTAGGATGAGGCATTGTTGCACAGTTGGAGCTCTCATTGACAGATAACCTTTTACAGGTTGATGAACTAAAATGGAATGTATTGTGTTATGTAGGGATTGAATGGGATTGCCTACAATTAGACATTTTGTTTTTCTGAGGTTTTGGGGGTATAATATGATCTGCTGTGCACTGATGAGGCCGTGTAAATGTCAAAAGAAAAAAACCAAAAGACCTGCTCAGGGGCGGTCAGTTTTGTCTTTTTGGTCAATAATGGTCAGAGCAGAAAACGGTTTCATTTTCTACGTAGGTTGTCTTTCTACATAATTCATATTCTCCAATCAGAGCACACCATCAAGCAAACAGCCTTCCCCCTCCCGTCCTCCCTCCCAGCTGATACACCCGGCTGTGTTGCGCTAGCATGTCTGCTCCACTTGAGAGGAGGATGGCGGAGGCGAGCAGAGAGCAGGAGCCAGTTCAGCCTCCCTGTATCGGCTCGAACCAGAGCCAGACGTTGTAGAAGCCGCGAAGCGCAAATATCCAATATTCAACCTCAAACTTACTTCACAGTGGTTCCTAAAAAGGGAAACTTTTGTGCCGAGGGTGAAAAAAACGGATGGAAGTTTCCACTTAGAATGAACTGGCTAAAGTTAATTTATGGGGAGCAGACTTCTGTACCAAAACGAAAGGTGGCGACTACAACACTGTCATTACCTATAAGTTTTTTCATTTCAAAATGCTGTCAAGCAAAAGGAAGGTGTGTTTGTAACTGAAATATCAGGTTGACTGACGAGGTAAACCGCTGCATAATCTTCCTGTCGTGGATGGGGGAGCCAGCAGTCAGCGATCTATCTGGCTTTGTATTTTGGTCCCACTGTGTTGAATCGCGCCACCCGGTTAAAGCCTTTGGTCAGCTTGCCCTTGCCTGTCCGACATCCTGCAACACAAATACTTCCACTAGCCACAATAATGGATTTGTGACGGAGTGTTGCAGGGGGAAAGGTGTGGATGGAGGGGGGAACGTGTGCGGAGGGGCATATTTGACTAGTTTCCCAAGTATTGTTGTACCCAATCAGAGTGAATTCAACTAGGTAGAGCATTACCACACCCAATCCTTTTAATGAGGAGGGACCTTTGGCCTGACACAATAACAAGCTGATGTTATTTTTTAATTAAATTCTTCTGAAAATTGACATATATAGCAATATCAATTACATGAAATGGTTTATACAGTGATGTCACGGCATCTTTAAAATAACTTCCCTGACTTGATGTACGACTTGTTTAAAAGTTTTTTCCCTGTTCTTTGCATTAATGTTGATGAATAAGGGGGGGAAACAGACCTCTGTTAGTGCTGTGAGCTTCACTACCACCACCATTACAACTGCTTTGTTATTGGATCTTAGATCGGCCTGGGGGATACTTCCGCATGGGCGAAGCGATCTCACAGTTGGTGTTACGTCAACTGACCTGTTAGTCCCCTAAAGTGACTTTGGTCGACATTTGTTAAATTGTAAATTGTAAATTGGCGCAATATAAATGACCTGAATTAAACCTAAAACCAACTATCAGTTTTGGCTGCAATTTATGTAGTGATTCCTGCCGACGTCGCCCAAAGCCGTAGCAGCAGCAAGAAGAAACTGACAGATACCATGGCATAAACAAAACAGTCTGTAAATTTTTAAATAGATGAATCTGGGGCACTTTATTCATTTTTTAGAGGACTGAGAGAGACATCTCAATGTTTCACATCAAAACCATCCCAAATGACTTTAAACATGTTAGGGTTATTATGCAGAGCATTTTAATTCGATACCGGGACACAAAAATATCAATTCAAAATTCACCATTTGGGGCATATTTCAAGACACCTGAATGTCGGTTACTTAGGAAAACACATGGGGGCTTTAAAGAACTCTGATTAAATGTCTTCATGCAGGATGAGAAACAGGAAGCATTTCTTCCATCAAGCCGAGCGACACAACCATCTAAGCGACAATTAGGTGACAGTTTCAATCTGAGATAACATAGGCAGCATATGTCTTTTTGATTGATGCGTCTAACTAGAAAGAGATGTGACAGTGTTTTTAAACCCAGGCCCACCCTTAGAGACTCAAAATGACAGAAGGCTTTTGACATCTCTTCATCACCTGAAAAGAAATCTTCAGTGGTAAACCCCTGTGGTGAATTTGTATTATGTGAGGAACACAGCAGAAGAATAAATAAACATACCTGCGACATTCACACCTCCTACTTATGTGCCATTTAACTTTAGTTCACTCCCTCAACTCTAAAAAGAAAGAAAAAAAAACCTTTTCACTACTATCGTATCCACCGATGTGTTGTACTCATTCATGCAGGTGAGCTTCCCCAAAAAGCTTTGCATTTATAAAGAATCCACCCTAGAAATAAATGCTGGCTTAACACCATCTTAACATGATTTTATTCTCATCTTTCAGCATAAGGTGAAAGTCTTCCCTTTGTGCAGATAAGAGCCCATCTCCATCTGACATGCTTTTTAACGCTTGCTCAAAAAAAAAGCCTCAAAAGCGACGAGCTGGATGTGGAACACGCCAAATATAGGAGAAGAAGACAAAGACAAAACACGTAGGAGGTTTTAAAGAAGAGTCAAGAGATTGGAGAATAAATGGGGAGAGGAGGACAAGGACAAAAGCTGAAAATCTAAATTTTTGATTAAAGCAAGAGAAAGATGTTAATCCCTTTCACGGTCGCCCACCACCCCACCCTTCATATGTGGTCTGTGGGAGTGGCACGGGTTGGGCTGGCCTAGATACATGCTAAATGAATAAAACTATAATATCCTTTGATACAGGTCTTTGAAATGTGCAAGCATCTATTCCTACCTTTAATCTGGTTTGGGTGTTTCTTTAAATCGAGCAGGGTATTATCCTCATCAGCAGGCGTTAAGGATACGGGGATGCGACACAATTGATGGAATGGAGCCATTTAGTGGAAAATAATGCTAATAATCTCCCATAATTCAGCTTTTGAGTGTTCATTTTTAACTTGGCCAGGGATTATGAAAAGGAGGCTCACCACAGGGCTTTACAAAAGGCTCCCTAAACACAATGATGTTGATTAACCTTAAAGCAGCTGGCTTGGGGGTATAGCTAAGAGAGGAGAAGTCTGATATTTGGCTCACACGATGCTCTCCATCTCCAACGATCCCTCCTCAGTGGCCCATTAGGCATCCAGCATCTGAAAAAGGCCAGACCTCAAAGTGAGCAAAGCCTCTCCCCGTGCTCGTCATTACTGTGTTTGTTTATCTGCATCTCGCTCCCTCAGAGGAACACCCAGCCTTCTTAAGGAGGGAGAAGAAAGCTTCAAAAGTGGAAATAAGGCATACATTTGAGTCCACTCCCAGGACAGCACATGGTACCGGGCCATTTCCATAATGGCAGCCTAATAGAAGCAAGCCGGCTGCGAGAGAGAGGAGCACGTCGCCCTCATTAAGGCTCTCGCTCAGAAACAGATTAGCGCTTCATTAACATACAGAGAAGCGGAGGAAATTACTGCTCTCCATTTCACAGTCTGAAAGGCAGGCAAAGACCAAAGATGGAGATAAGTGCTAAAGAAAAGATAGACTACATTCAGAAAAAATGATATTGGTATGAAACTTTCTTTAAAGCGACATTGGATATGGAAGACCATATTACTTTTATCTTTGTCTGAGCCTCTGTCTGTTATCTGTCATTATTGATGTTCTTCTACTCAATAAGCTGTTTGAATTCCCAATGACCAGATAAACATCTGCCTGAGAAAATAATAGCAGTTGCCTAGGCTTGTACTATTTAGGATTGTCATGATATAAAAGTTTTGAACTTGATGCAGATACAAAAAACTATATAGATAGCATTATTGATACCTCTCCAACCTTTTTTAGAAGGGATTAGGTTTGTTCTAATTGTGATCAGAAAAATAGATTCAAATACAATATAGCAATAAGTTCATTTTATTAATTGGGGCTAAACCAATTAGTAGTATTGTAGAATATTTAGAAATATTCTGTTCAGGAATCACACTGAAACACTAGTCCATGCATTTGTTACTTCAAGGCTGGACTATTGTAATGCTTTACTATCAGGAAGTCCATAAAATGCAGTTCAAAGTTTTCAGCTAATCCAAAATGCTGCAGCAAAAGTTCTGATGAAAATCAACAGGAAGGATCATATTTCACCAAGTTAAAATTCTCCCAGTTTTGGTCTGTGAGACTGACACCCTGTCTACTTTTAAGACCAGGCTTAAAACTTTCCTTTTTGATAAAGTTATAGTTAGAGTGGCGTAGGTTATCCTGAGCTATATCTGTAGTTATGCTGCTATAGGCTTAGGCTACTGGAGGACATCAGGGCATATTTTTCTCACTCTGCTGATTTCTCCTACTGTTCTCCAATTTTGCGTTGTTTGTTGTTATTTCAACTTTAAATTTTTTGTTCTGTAATTTTTCTCCTCATAGTAGGTACACCTGGTCTGACGTTTTGTTAGCTGTGACATCATTAAGGGGAGGCAGATCATCCGCTACTATAATATAACATAGAAAGGATTCCTGGATCAATGTGTGCTTCTGAGCTTTTGTGTCTCTGCTCTGTCTTCTTTAACCCCCAGTTGGTCGAGGCACATGGCCATTCACACTCAGCCTGGTTCTGCTGGAGGTTTTTCTTCCCGTTAAAGGGGTGTTTTCCTATCCACTGTCACTTCATGCATGCTCAGTATGAGCATGCATGAAGTGACGCTCTTTCAGGAGGAGTGAATGCTGCTTGTAAAGACTTGATGCAATCTGCTGGGTTTCCTTAGATAGGAAACTTGTCTGAATGATTTGATAAAATTTACTTTGTAAAGGGCCTTGAGATGACGTGTTGTGAGATAGCACTATACAAACAAAATTCAATTGAAATTGGATTGAATAGTAGGCAAAAACTAACATAAAGATGCTGCTTTCCCTTTATAGCAAACCAATAGGCAATAAAACACGTAGTATGTACCTTGGATTCAGTTGTGCAACTAATTGGAAAACTGACATTTTTATGATAAACAGGGAGCCTTGTCAAGGACATGGAATTTATTCATTTATTTATTTATTGTTGCACTGTAAACCACAAGCTAAACCAGGGGTCTTTAGCTCCAGTCCTCGAGGACTGTTGTCCTGCAATCTTTCTATGTGTCTCTGCTTCAACACAGCCAAGTTAAATAAGCAGATCATTTGCAGGACTCTGGAGAACATGACTTCATACAGAGGAGGTAATTAAACCATTTGATTCAGGACACATCTAAACGTTGCAGGACAGCGGAGCTTAAGGATTGGAGTTGAAGACCCCTGATCTAGACCATGCATATGTATTCAGCATGAGCCCTGTTCGGTTTCTGTCAATTTTGCTTCGCATTTCATCTGGTGATCTACTAGAGTTAGGAGGGTGGGTTTTTAAGGGTTCTGACTAGTTTCTTCTCGCGTTGTCAGCTTCAGCGTGGGTCCACCAATGTTAACGTTTGCCTATATTAATATTAGCCACATTAGCAGCTAATTTCTTTACTACTGAGCAGAGGGATAATGGAAGAGGACGCCTTATTATTTTGTCGCTTCACCAATTCATATCTGTTTTTAGCCATCTGCTAATATTTAAAAAGATGACGTTAGCTTAAGCTGTTCGGCATGTTTATTCCTCCACTGCTGCAGAGACAGCTGCATTAATTATCTATTTAGATCCATCTAAAAAATCAGAGTATGAGTCTTTAAGATTTGGCACATTTTACTGGGCCTTGTAACCCTCACTCTGCAGCACTTGTCGGCATCCTTTGGCAGTTTCTGTCAGTGATCCTTCTAGGTGAAATACTTCTGAACAACATTTTTGCCATTGCTGTTTTGAATAAAGTCAACTGCAAAGACTTCTTCCAGGAAGTACTTGACATGTAAGCTGAGTTTTAAACTTGCAGCAGTAGCTCATTGTTTGGATTCTCAGTCACGATTGTTCTGGTAAGGTGTTGCAGGGGAGGGGACGGGGCTGAGTGTCTGCAGCTCTGCTGTGAAAAGTTTTCTGCCAACCTGCGGAGAGGAAAATGTCTTCATATATATCAATTTTGAAGCAGATGAGTATATTAAATTACAAATTTGCTAAATTATACATATCTAAATAGAGATTATTTTGACAACCGTAGTACTGCTTTTTTCATAGTATGTCACATGCATCTGTAAATGTCTGGTCATAACATATTAATATGATGTGCAATTTAAATACTGAAGAAGCACAAACTGTAAACTGGCTGACAGTCACCATCTGGTGAACTGCAGATCCAGCTGCTATTGCTCTAATTATTTACATCTAAAGGTCTAATTGACAAATCTATTAAGGCGTGCCTCTTGTAAAAGTATCTGTCAGTATTAAATAGTGATAAAAGTATTAAATGAGGATAGACAGCAGACAAAAACAATATAGAAGGACTGCACTAGGGGTACTTTCAATGGGAAATAACAAGGAGATTATGCCAATTAAAGCAGAGCAGCGATTCTGTTAAAGGCTCCACCAAGGATAGAAACACGTCTAAACACAGAAACCCTGAATCAATAGCACTTTCTGTAACGAGGAAAAACAAATGATAAACAAAGTTAATGACAGAATTCTTTTCTGTCAACGGCTGCAACCTGGAAAGATGTATAGCTAAACAACAGATATACTGAACCAGGAGTACGCTCCATGGGAGGGAAAACAAATGAACACAAAACTGAGAGCAGAAGTGGTTTTACCAATGGCTCCATCCAGAAACACAGCACAGAGAAACACAAAAGGGCTAGTCAGGTTTACTTTCAAGAGACAGCCAACCACAGAGGCACTGAGCCATTTGTGCTTTCTCTGGGAAAAACAAAGACAGCACATGGCAGCAATAGTTTTCTTCAGTGGTTCACCCAGTAAAGATACACTGTTAAACAGAGAAACACTAGGCCATGAGTAATTTCCCCAGCAAACAATAGCAAAAGGTAAACAAAGCAATGGTTCAGTCAATCACTTCATCTAGGCAAGAAATGAAATGAAATACAAAAGTGCTCAGCCAGGCGTACTTTCTACAATAAATAGAAACAGAGAGAGAATATCCAGAAAAAAGGCAGTAAAACACAGGGACACTGAGCCATTAATATTTTCTATGTGAAAGAGAAAAACGAGGATAGTTCAGTGAGTTAATGGCAGCAAAAGCTCCGTCAATTGCTCTGCCCAGGAAAGATGCACGGCTAATCACAGAAACACTTGACCAGGTGAGAGAGTACCCAAAGGTAATGGTAGCAATAACTGTAAATAATTCATGTATGGATAGTAGTGAGAAAAAATAAGAGTGTAGGAAAGTAGTCTGTTATTTATCCAGCAGCCTAAGCCTATAGCAACATTACATGCAAGATAACTTTAACTAAAAGCCTTATTAATCAAGAGAGTTTTAAAGCTAGTCTTAAAAGTGGACAGGCTATTGGAGGTGTTAAGTCACACAGTGACCGTTCACTAGATAAATCTTGCCAGATATAGAATGACACCAGGTGCAAAGCTGTGATGTATAATACAGGATAGTGAACTATGGCAAAGCAGGACAGAAGATCAGTTTTCTAAGATTGTAGTTTTAAAGTAAAATGGGAAACACTAAGAAATAGAATTACAAAAAGACCCCCCCCCCCACACACACACACACAAACACACGCACACACACACGAGCACTGAAAATGTCTTCTGCGTGGGGATGGTGCCAGCAAAAAATAAATAAAAAAATACAAAAATGAGATGACAAAATGAATTGCAAATTGTCTGTTATTGGTTGGTAGGGGTTTTTTGTACAAAACGTCAATTCTTTTAATAAAGTCCTTAAGTCTAAAGCCAAGGTGAGGAGATAAAAATGTTTATACTTTTTAGGAGGCATCTTTTATGTTAATCAATTCCTCTCATGTAAAAAAAATAAAAATAAAGAACCCTGTGTGGGCCTGAAACAGTCCAAGGCTCTTAAGCTTTAATAAACCAAAAAACATTTATGAAAGTTATTTGATGGTAATTTATGAAGGCCCTCTGATGTTAATTTAGCTGGAAGAACTGGCTGACCATGTCAGAGAGAGAAGAGACATGTTTTTATAACATTAAGATGAACTTGCATAAGCCTTAACTGTGTTATGACTTTTCTGAACTTCAATCCAAATATTAATGATTCTCAGAGCATAATTGACCCATGGAAATTTTTTTCATTTTTGGAGAACACTGCCATGAATATCCAAGAAAAGCAAGACAATCTGGCCAATTAGGAAAAGAGAGGACTGAATTTGGGCAAAATTCTCATCTTTAAGGAAAGTCGTCTGCAATACTTTGGCAGTTAGAAAAAGCGGGATCTGATCGTTCGCTTCTAATTAACAGAAGAAACTGATGGGTATAAATGACTTCCTCTCCATGTTCCTTGTCAACCAGCCTTTATTCAGTAATTACTAGAAATTTCCCACCTGGACATATAATGACGTGACACTTTGCCATTTCCCCCCTCTATCTACCTCCATGCTGCCAACACCTTGTCTCTCTTTTTAATGGACTCTCTGGGGGAAAAGCCGATTATCTAAAGGTTGGAGGAGTTATTACCTCCACAGTATGAGCTGACTTTGGCCAGGAGGCAATCAGGCTGAAAAATGTGCTTTAGCCTAATAAGATGTATTTTATTCCATATAGGAAATAATATATGTCAAAGCTCCTGTGAACAAAAGCCACATTACCCTTACAGGAGAGTCGCTCTACTATGGAAAACCTCTGGCATGGCAATTTCACTTTTTATCCTTTCACACGTGTTTTATTCTAACCTTACCCGACGTCTCAAGCATGACATGAAAGAAAAGAGGTGCATATGTTGTACCACAGGCTGACAGTAGCTTTACTGGGTATGATTAAGGGGGGACGTGAGCAACAGGTACGTTCTGCTTCCTTCATCATGCTCCCTAGAAGTTCAATTTAAAGTAATAGGATGAAAACTTAAGCAATAAAAGGATAAATTGGTAGTAAAAAGTGTGTTTTATTAAGCCATTTTAAAAGAATTACCTTAACAGATATACATCCTGCACTCTATCACTATTTAGTCTGCTGCTGCTGGTGATATAATGGTGTGAGGGATATCTTTTGGTACATTTTGGGACCCTGGAGGACCACTGCAGGAACCTGTTCAGGAACGAGGGTGGTCTTCTGGGATAGTTTTCCTCCTCCCATCATTTCTAAATCAAGCAAAAGTGGGTCAAGATCTACCTGGAAAATGACCCTAAGTACTTAAGTAGAAGGTAAGTGGACTTCTTCTCTTACTTCTTGAAGACGTTTCACCTCTCATCCAAGAGGCTTCTTCAGTTCTGAACATGGTTGGAAGGAACAGGCTTAGAAACTGTAGTCAGAACATACAGCATTTCACTTCTGCTTTCAGCGTCTCCACTGAGACGGAGAGGGAGATAAACGTTCTCACCAAAGTCCTTTTAAGATATATTAACCGGTGAAACTCAAATATTATTCAGCATTTACATTAAAGCTAATACAACTGCCCAGGATTATTCGTCCATCCGTCCGTCCGTTTTCTTCCACTTATCCGGGGTCGGGTTGTGGGGGTAGCAGCTTCAGTAGGGAGGCCCAGACGTCCCTCTCCCCAGCCACTTGGGCCAGCTCCTCCGGGGGAATCCCAAGGCGTTCCCAGGCCAGCCGAGAGACATAGTCCCTCCAGCGTGTCCTGGGTCTTCCCCTGGGCCTCCTCCCGGTGGGACGTGCCTGGAACACCTCAACAGGGAGGCGTCCAGGAGGCATCCTAACCAGATGCCTGAGCCACCTCAACTGGCTCCTCTCGACGTGGAGGAGCAGCGGCTCTACTCTGAGTCCTCCCCGGATGACTGAGCTCCTCACCCTATCTCTAAGGGAGAGCCCAGACACACTATGGAGAAAACTCATTTTGGCCGCTTGTATCCGGGATCTCGTTCTTTCGGTCACGACCCAAAGTTCGTGACCATAGATGAGGGTAGGAACGTAGATCGACCGGTAAATCAAGAGCTTCGCCTTTTGGCTCAGCTCTCTCTTCACCACAACGGATCGGTACAGCGCCCGCTTCACAACAGACGCCGCACCAAACCGCCTGTCGATCTCCCGCTCCATCTTCCCCTCATTCGTGAACAAGACCCCAAGATACTTGAACTCCTCCACTAGGGGTAGCACATCCTCCCCAACCCGGAGGAGGCACTCTACCCTTTTCCGGTTCAAGACCGTGGTCTCGGATTTGGAGGCACTGATTTTCATCCCGGCCGCTTCGCACTCGGCTGCGAACCGCTCTAGTGAGAGCTGTAGATCACGCCCTGATGAAGCCAATAGGACCACGTCATCCGCGAATAGCAGAGACGCAATCCTAAGGCCACCAAAACGGATCCCCTCAACACCTTGGCTGCGCCTAGAAATTCTGTCCATAAAAGTTATGAACAGAATTGGTGACAAAGGGCAGCCTTGGCGGAGTCCAACTCTCACCGGAAACAAGTCCGACTTACTGCCGGCAATGCGGACCAGACTCTGACACCGGTCGTACAGAGACCTGACAGCCCTTATTAAAGGGTCCGGTACTCCATACTCCCGGAGTACCCCCCACAGGATGCCTCGGGGGACACGGTCAAATGCCTTCTCCAGATCCACAAAGCACATGTAGACTGGTTGGGCAAACTCCCATGCCCCCTCCAGGATCCTGCTGAGGGTGTATGTAGAGCTGATCAAGTGTTCCACGGCCAGGACGAAAACCACATTGCTCTTCCTGAATCCGAGATTCGACTATCCGACGGACCCTCCTTTCCAGAACCCCTGAATAGACCTTACCAGGGAGGCTTAAGAGTGTGATTCCTCTGTAGTTGGAACACACCCTCCGGATTATTGGTCATTCACCTATTTAAAGTTTAAATTGAAGTCGACACGCTGCAGCGTGTGTGTGAGTGTATGGGGTTACTTTTCCTATGAGACATATCTTGTATGCTTTAATTATTAATTAGTGGAGTTTAATTAAAATCTATTCTAAAAACACATATCCACCCAGCTTGGACCATCAGTCTGTGGCTTTTACACCATACCCCTGATGAAACTATCTGAGATAAATACTTTGTTGGGCTTATGGTTTTTCACCATATTCTGGACGCTGCTAGGGCAGTGGGTGGAGATCTGGGTACTCACTGAGATCTCCTGATCTCAGTGAGTACTCACTCAGTGTCAAGTGAGATAATCTACATAAATGGCTCGGTAGATAGCGATATGATCTGGAGGGAAAAGGTTCAGGCACCCACACTCAAAACATGCCTTTAGAACACCTGAGCATTGTTCAAATGCAAGAGCCTCTCTGAATATTGTTAAAGACCACAGCGTCGGCTACTTCTTGCAGGATAATGTGCTATGTCACAAAGCACAAAATATTCTCAAATGAGTTTCTTGAACATGACAATGGGTTCCCTGGACTCCAGGGATCTTGGCCTCTGCAGTTCCAAGATCTCAGTCCAAAAGGGGACCTTTAGGATGTGGTAGAACGAGAGATTCCCATGAGGGATGTACGGCCGACTACTGAATGTGTCTGACATGACGTTCAATCTATGCCATGAAGATCTGATGCAGTACTAGAAAGTCATCCTTAATCACAGGACCAGTGAGTATATACTGCAGCAGCTGTGCTCAACTGCTGGTCTCTCTGACATTTCACATTCCTAATATTGAAAAGAACGAGCCAGTGTGCTTTACTGTGAATGGGATGGCCCTGTAGCACAAATGTTATGTATGTTAGGCTCTGTGGTAAACTCCAGAAATTCTAATTTAATTGACTTTGGACTCCTGCAGGTCTCAGACAATGATAGAGCTAGAGGAAAATGGATGTACCTTAAAGAAAGATGGATAAGAGATAAAGCATCCTGCTGTGAGTTGGAAAGACTGATCTGTATAATAAGAGGACAGGAAGAAAACTTTCTGATTTGTAAACCCTTGATGGATATTCCAAAATGTTACCCAGCACTGCAGGACTGTGGGTGTTGTAGTGTTGTTTGTGTTATTTGTTAAAACTTCAAAAACTTTAATTTTTTATTTAATTCTTTACATACAAAGTCCTGAAGTGTTGGGGTATTTTTTAAGTCTTGTCCCTTTTTACTTTAGTTTTTAATAAATCATTTGCTACTTAGACTTTGTTTCATTCATATTTTGACACCTTATGCTTTATTCATTCTCCTTCCCTGTTCCACTTTTTTATATTCTATGTTATTACAGCCAACAGTGTTTTTATCTGCAATGCAAAGTTGTTTTAATAGACCATGTTTTGTCTGGTTGGATATAACACCGGTTTGAATAAGGCATAAACAAATAACTTCTATGTGCCCTTCTGTATTCTAACCCCTGGGCATTTTAATCACAATATAACAGTGAAGTCGCTTTTATTATTTTTTACTGCAGGGGAAATTTTTTATTTCCCTCAGAAATTGGGCCTAATCTATTAATTCATTCATCCACTTATGAGTATAATTTTAACTCAGAATTTCAGACCAAGTCATGCATAGCATTTTTTTAAATCCGTTTTATCTTAATTTAACAAAAACTTCAAACAGGATCTGGGTCATGAATCTAAATTCATCAGCAAAAATCCAGAGAGAGATGGTAGTAACTCCCACCAGAATCATTAAAGAGCACGACTCACGTTCAGCTTTCACTGAGTTTAATGAATTAGCCCGTCTCTAGTCTAAACCACCTACATCGCATCGCTGCAGACTCCCAGAATTAAATAATAAATGAAGGATGCATGCAGCGAGAAGACTGAACTGCAGCATAACGAGCTCAGTCTGTGGTGTGAGCCTAATTCACAAGTGAAACAATCACCTCTTGTGGTACGTCTTAGGTGTCACAGTCAGTCACGCGCTGGTGGCTGAGGTGAAAGCACAAAATCACACTGACTTGGTTGTGCAAATTTCAAGGAACAAATAAGCATTTTGGTTACATTTGGTAAAATCTGGTGTCAGTGGTATCAGCTATGTCATCTAACTCCTTCTTGTCACCGTAAAACAGTTACCAAACAACCATCAGGGTCTCTGCTAAATGCTATAAAACCTAAAAATGTCAAAAACGTTTCTCGATCATCATTTACTCTAAAAACATCATGACTGGGTTTGGCTCTTTGGTTATGGATGGTTTCAACCTAATTTGGTTAAATACGAATTGCACTGATCGATAGACTTGGGACATGGTGTTACTAAGCGAGTCTTACCAGCCACAGAAACAAAGGATTATTGGTCTATAGCCATAAGAAAAACTGAAAAGTTAAACTAAAAAACTTTAGAAGCTAAGTGAGATTGAATGACAATTTGGATGAAAGCACAAACTTAAGGGACGAGAACCACCAACGTGATTCTAATACCCTACAAACCATAAGGAAACAGCCAAAAGTAGAGCCAGACATCTCCTCCAGTAGACAATGCCAAACTGATTTTCATCACACTGTGAAATGCTATGACATTCTTCCAATATGACTTCTGTTGTTTTCCGTAAACGAGCAAAGCTGCAAGACTATTAAAAAAGCTAACATTAGCCAACAGCAAGTTGATTCACGAAAGGATCAACAGATTGAAAAAGGAGGCAAAGCTGTAATAGATTTAGGTAAAGCGATTTAAGAAAACAAAACATGATGAAATCACCTCGTGTTACAAGTGTATATCTGATTATTCAAGTAACATTCTTTGGGATTATTCATTACTTTATGACTAACTATTGGATAGATGCAGTCTAAGGCTACATGGAAGCTCCTACAGCTCAGCAACACTGAGATTATGCTCATATGTTTTGGTCCAGGGTAGCATGTTATTCTCCCAGTTTGAGGAGTACATTTTCCCCCCTATAAAATATTCAACCCTCCAAACTCCCCTATAGAGCTAATCTTCTTCCAACTCAGTGACCTTGGTTTGTTCACTCTTAACATTGATCAGAAGAAAACTCCACTTGTGTTCTATGGCTGGAGCATGAAATGTAAACCAAGCCCAAGCAAAGAGAGATAAAGGAGATAAAAAGGTGGAAAGGAAGCGTCAGGTTCCACGTGAATTCCTCCACCATCCTAAGTCTTTCACAACCGAATCAAAACACACATCGTGTGTCTCTTCTTTATTGTCAACTGTTTTACCGCCTCACCCCCAGTCCCCGCTGCTCCATCCATCAACTCATGTTTTTCTAACCTGAAACTACTCACCGGCTCACACACATTACAAAAAGCTTTACCCCGTCCAGCTCCTTTTACTAACAAGCTTGAAAAAAGTTGTACACTTAACAGGGCCTTCCTAAAGTATTGAAAAGTATAAAGATTGTTTGCATTTTTTCACATAACCACAACCTTCAGACCAACACAACACAGCAAAATTGTGGCGTGGAAGGAATAAGATACATGTTTTATAAAACTTCTATAAATAAAAACAGAGAACTGTGTCGCACCCTATCTGATACCTCTAAATCACCTTCAGAAATGAGCCAATCCCTGAATAGACTCAATCTGTGTGTGATTTATTCTCAGTATAAATCCAGTTGTTCTATGAAGGCATCAGAGGTTTGATAAAGAATATCAGTGGAGGAACAGCATTGTGTGTTTTCTGCCCATGCTTTAATCTGAAACCTAGGAACACAGCAGACAGGTCTGGGATAAGGTTTTGCAGATATGTAAAACTGGGTTAGGGTATTAAAACAAAATTATCCCACAAACATGAACTTCTCACAGAGCACTGTTCAGTCTGTCATCCAGACACGGATCTAGGGCCACCGCAAACCTACAGAGACACGGCTGTTAACCTTAACAGACAGGAAAGGCAAGTGGGGAATTAATCAAACAAGCAGGTGAGAGGCCCAAGATAACTCTGAAGGAGCTGCAGAGATCCACAGCTCAGCTAATCAGTTGACAAAACGTATGTCGGTTCAGCAACCCACAAATCTAGTCTTTGAGGAAGAGTAGCCAAAAGAAACCCATTGGTCAAAAGAAACCAGAATTAGATGTTAGCAAAATGCCAAATGTGCTTAAAAGCTACCTGTGCACATAAAAATACCATCAACACGGTGATTTATGGTGGTGGCAGCATCATACTGTGGGCATGCTTTTCTTCAGCAGGGGACAGAGAAACTGGTCCGAGTTTATGAGGGAAGGTGATGGAGCTACATAGAGGGCAATCCCGTACAAAAGAAAATATCAGAGGCTACAAAATAGTCAAGACATGGCACGGTTTCACCTTCCAGCAGGACAACATTTAGTCAGAGCTTCGCCAGAATGGTTATATCGAAGCATATTTATTTGTAAGAATGACCTAATCAATGTCCAGACCAAGACCAAACTGAGAAGCTGGGAAATCTGACAAAATATTTCAGTCTCTAAGTGTGCAAAGCTGATGGAGACACACCTGAAAATGATTTGCTGCTGTATTTGCAGAAAAAAGTGGTTCAGCAAAGTATTAACTCAGGGATACTGAACATAAATGCATGCCAAACTATTTTATGTATTGCAGAAATTCTGCACAACTACATGCAAAAATCACCCAAAAAATTTACCGAAGTTTGTGTTTGAAATGTAAAATAAGAGTAATGGTTTAATACTTCTGTAAGGCATAGATGGGCTGCATATTACATTCTTTGACCCTCTGGGCTTCTAATATCGCAATAGAAACCTCTCGCAGCTGAGGTGCAGCCCTGACTAAACCTCAACAGAGAAACATTTCTACTTTGGATCAAAAGTACTTCATGCTAAATAAAACTAATCTAGCATAGTCCAAGAAAGAAACAAAATCACATCTTTTCAACATGATTGCTTTAATGAAAATGCAAAACCCTCTTTTTTATCTTCATGGGTACAGAGAAGTACTTCCTAACTGTTAGTGTTGTCTTCACTGATATTGAAATGCATTGCGTCTAACCTAAAACCTTATTTAGAAGCTGATACCGAGGTTTTAAACTTTATGAGAAACACATTTGCCAGTAACACCGAGCTCTGCCTTCAGACAGAATTAATGAAGTTTCAAACCAATGGCAAGAAAAGATCAACTCATAAACAGGCCGTGTGTGTGTGTGTGTGTGTGTGTGTGTGTGTGTGTGTGTGTGTGTGTGTGTGTGTGTGTGTGTGTGTGTGTGTGTGTGTGTGTGTGTGTGTGTGTGTGTGTGTGTGTGTGTGTGGTTGAGCATTAGGGGAGGATGATAACTGTTTCCCTGTGAGGACTTCTCCAATCTCTGCTGTGACTAAAAGGATTGTCAGGATTTTTTTAACATAATGGCAGACAAAAAAAAATGCCTCATAGAGTCAACTTCCAAAATGGTTTAATGCGTCCTCGCCATCTCTCCACCGGCTTCCCTCCTTCTTCGCCTTCTTGTCCTCCTCTTCCTCCCCACAATCTGCTCATTCTGTACTCCACACCAGCGTGTCTTTTTACAGCCTTCAGAACCTGCGTGTCTTATCGAGGTTTTCCAGGTCTGCGGGCGAGGCTGAGTAGAAGCTACTCTCAACCCCGCGCTCTACTATCTGCCCCTCGGCAGTCACAGTGAGGCTGACATGCAAACCTAGGCGGACTCATTTACCCCTCACACATCAACCCGCAACAAAAGTCTGGTTGAGGCCACAATAAAGGCTTCGGCGGACAGCTAAAATGTGCTTAACGGTCAGAACTGTGAAAGGAATTCTGTTGAGAAGAGTAAGACCGGCAAACAATAGCCGGATGAAGCTACATCACGCTGACACGGTACTGAAATAAGATGCTGAACAAAAATCTGAATTCTACCTAGTCAGGAAAAAGGTCCTCCGTATCAAGATTATTTTTAGCAAACAGAAGAATTTATGACACTTTTTGCTACCTGTCTCCCATCCCTGCCACTGCTCAGCCAAGTGTGTTGGTAGTCTGCGAGAACCCTCCGACAAACAAAGAATGTGTTTGTTATTGCAGAGCGGCTAAAATAGAATATTTGATGAGTCGCGGGATGGAAAAGGTTGCGGGCATGTTGATAAACAGTGCTGCAGTTCAGATTTACGTAAGATCACTAGAAAGGAGGAACAAGGACAAGGAGCGTCAGGGACCCAGAGAGCGTGAGGCATGAACAAACAAGCAGACCTGTTTCACTCATTGTCCATTGTTCTTGCGGACTGTGCAGGTGTGAGTATTAGGCTGGCGATGCAGACCACACCTGTTGTTTTTAACTGTCAAGCCAGACACATATAAACCTACTGGAATTACTTATGCGCTTAATGAAAACATCTTGAGCCAAGCTGTGAGGGAGGTGGAAGGAGAGAGAGAGAGAGAATGATGCATTTATTAAATTAGAGAATGCAATTAGACGCTTTTTATCACCAGGGCTTCAAGAGACGCACAGACATGCCGGTCTCAGTAGTTAGGTGTACTGAAGTTTGGTGGAAATAGTACACCTCCCCCGCAGGGATTATTTCTTTTCAAATGACCCGCTGATTCCATAATAATTAAAAGCAAGGTGTGTTAGAAGGAAAGCAAACTTTTGTGGAGAAAAACAGCGGAAATATCCCACGTATGCAACGCTTCTTTGACAATATTACTGAACTCCAGAGAAGAATCTCTCTTGATCTAGAAAGAAAAAAAACATTTTTTATCTACTATTTGTTTTGATCTTTAACTAACAAGCAAGGAACCCTGCTCTGCATTTTAAACATCAAAATGAGCTCAAATCTTTGGTTTTTACTGTCAGATTAACATAACAGTAAATAAACTAAAGAGATTTATTGAAATGTCTAAAATTATTTCAGGGGTGATTAAAATGTATCACTGTAAAATCTCATACAATGGCCTGAAAATGTTTTCAGACCCGTTGGGGTTGTTCATGTTTTGCTGCCTCCCAACCAGGAAGTAAAATTGATTGTGAGAGTGCACCATTTCATTTCCTTAACATGTCTACAACTTTAAAGACAAATTATATTTTTTATTGTGAACCATAACGGCTCCATCCCCCTCCAAGAAAACTAAACAAAACGTCAGTACTTTTACAGATGCAAGTGGCTTTGGTTAAGTCTCTGAGCTCGCCATATCTGGCTCCTGGGATTTCTGTCCATTCTTCAAGACAAAATTCTTTCAGCTCCTTCATGTTTGTGATCAATGATCTTCAAGTCTAACCATAGAATCTCAACTGAATTAAAGTCTGGGCTTGAACTACGTCTTTCCCCTTAAACCACTCGAGTGTCGCTTTATCCTTTGGGTCATTATCCTGCTTGAAGGTGAACCTCTATCCCAGTCTGAAATCAGGGGTTTTACTCTAGAATATCCCACTCCCTGCTGCTGAAAAACATCCCCACAGCATGATGTTGCCCCCACCATGTTCCACAGTGGGGAGGGTGTTTTTGGAGTCATGGGATGTGTTGGGTTTGCACCAGCATTTTCTTTGGTGGCTAAAAAGTTCAATGTTAGTCTCATTTAACCAGAACACCTTCCTCCATACATTTGGGGAGTTGCCTTTGTGTTTGTTTGTTTTTTGGCAAACTAAAAAAAAAACACCAAGTAATGGCTTTTTCTGTCCAGTCTTCCATAAAGCCCAGCTCTAAGGAGAGTACAGCTTATTATGGTCCTATGGACAGATCCTTCAGTCTCTGCTGTGGAGCTCTGGAGATCCCTCAGGGTTACCTTTGGTCTCTGGGCTGCCTCTCTGATTAATGCTCTCTTTCCCTGGTCAGTGAGTTTTGGTGAGGACACCTCTCTGGGCAGGTTTGTTGTGGTACCATGTGCCACACTGATGATAATCGACTTGATAATGCACTGGGGAAACATTAAAGATTTGGATCTTTTTTATAACCCCCCACTCTGACTTGTACTTCTCAACAACTTTGTCCCTGACTTGATTAGAGAGCTCCCTGGTCTTCATGGTCTGATGCCTCTTGCTTGGTGGTTCCACTGATCTCTATTATACACTGGAGTGCTAATCGCCCGCTGTTAGAACGAGTCGCTTTGAAGCCACCAGCCGCCATATTGGTACTCCCTATTTTCCCCCAGTAACTAGGGAATATGTGCGCTACAGCATCGTACAACAATGATTTTCTCATGTTCAGGGGGGCTTAAGACTTTTTTATGTTATGTACTAAAACTATCAAGTACTGAGAAAGTCATGTGCTGAAATATTTTGCATGTTATTTATTTATATATATATATATATATATATATATATATATATATATATATATATAATAACATTTATAAATATATAAATAACAATTTACAAAAACATATATTTACATATGCATATATACATATACAAATATGTATATATATATATTTAATATGAATAACATGTAAAATATTTCAGCACATAATTTCCTAGTAGTAGGTAGTGTTAGTACATCCACTGACTGTAGAATTATCTGTGAAACGTTTTCACACAGCCAGTAAACTGCTTGTTGTTGCAACCAAATCCTATGGGATTCTGTGAGAGTAGGGAGTAGCAAGATGGCGGCCAGTGACTTCAGTTTTTCGGGCAAATCAGCACTCCAGTGTATAATAGAGATCAGTGGGTGGTTCTGCAGCCTCTAGGGTCTTTCATGAAAGGTGTGTTTATACTGACAGATCATGTGACACTTGGCTTGCACACAGGTGGAATTAATTTCACTAATTAGGGAACTTTTGAAGTTAACTGGTTGGACCAGAACTTTTTAGGGGCTGGGTACATATTCGCATGCCACTTTTCAGGTTTCTTTTTTCATTTTCTAATTTCACTTCACCAACTTAGATTATTTTGTGCAGACCCACAACATAAAATAAAAAATAAAAAACATTAAAAAGACAGGTGGGAATCTAACAAAATAGGTAAAAAGCCAACAGAGGTGATATCTTCTAAAAGGCACTGCACCCTTTTAAGAAGCTTCTACGTAATGACCTGAGCCCCGTTTCAGAACGAATGGCCGATCTACCCTGAGTAGAAAGCAGCTACTCTGAGTAGTTCTACCTCACGCTGCCATACTCGCTGTTTTTGGTTTCAGAACAGGTGATATCAATCAGGTAACTAAACTCAGCGTCCAATCAAACCTGAGTTGAGCACGAGCGTGAAAGAAGCCAAGGCAACTGCAGGAAATAAGAAGCCTCGAAGTGCGCATTTCCTGCAAGTGGAATTAGAAATCTTTAATGAAGGCATATGGAGAATATTAAATCATAACTAACAAAAAGAAACAATGCTGTTGCTGCAGAAAAAGCGAGTTAGCTGCGGAGAATTGCTGAAAAAGTCAGTGCATGAGTGTTATTTGAAAGAGAATTAAAGCTGTTTTCTCACACTCCACTCATTGAACACCCAAAAATGTGGGCCATAATTGCGTATCAAGGTGAAACCCGACAGGCATTAAAAGGACGTGGCAGCAAATCAAGATGTAAAGTATGAAAATACAGTTTAATCAGGTAAGGTCCAGTTATAAGTTATTCTTATGTTTAACCTTAATCAACTAAGGCATGTATTGGCTATAATCAACATTTACAATTAATAATGGGATGGAGGGAGTTATTGAAATAACTGATTTGATCGTTAATTTATTTGTCCGAATTTAGCTTCACCCATTCTTCTAAAAATGAGTTGACACTGATTTTCTTGTAGGTGTATAATTTGTGCCAACCTCACTTTACATTAATCATATAGGCTATATTTATATTTTAAGTTGAAGTAAAGGTGCCATTATTTAAGTGAAGCCCTAATGGTGTTGGGGAGAAAAATATATGAATGGAAACTAAAATATATGAATGGAAAATTAGAACTGGAAGTCTCAAAATTTGATACAGAATAAATTCTTTCTTTCTTTCTGTGTAGCTCTTTTATTAATCTTGTGGGTCTCTTCCTATGAAACACCATTAAACTTGTCTATAGAGTGAAACAGTAACATTCCTGACAGCGCGACATACAGCTGCCTCTGAAAGATTTTCTGCGTCTCCTACGTTATTAAAAGTGCAGCTCAAAGAAATTGTTGAGAACTGAGTGTAAAGGCTTCTGAGCTTTCAGAAACAGAATAGCCAGGGTATGCAGGAATTTACCCCAGAAATTACTCTGAATATCCATTAACCCAGCTTTCTGACATGGGGCCCAGCTGATATTTGGTATCCAGCGAAAGGCCCACATTTTATTCAGTATATTGCCATTTAGCTAAGAGCCCTCTTAATGGTGAAAAGGTTTTCTTTTTTTGATGATTCCTCAGATTTGTGTCCACATACTTTTCTAGGATATTATACTGATTGAAGGTCATCTATATTATTTAAACAAAGAACTTTTAAATGTTTTTAAAAAAACAACATAGCATGAAAACCTTTTTATGTACCAAAGGTGCATTTTTAAACTTATTACCGATTACATGGAAAATACTTGACAAGACAGCTCACTGTATCTAAAGGCTTTTATGATGGAGCTTTTCAAACATTTCTGCATACTTCTCCTTCTCATTTATAGCAAAACAAACAAAAAAAGCAAGATAACATTGATTCACAGATGGTTCACAACACATGAGCAATGAGTAAAACTGATTTTAACGGTAATTGTTTCTTAATGTCAATGTAAATGCTCAGAATGGTCTGTTAGAAACCATAAGTATAGCACTTGGATGGGCCAGTAAAAGGTTTAATGCTTAATTTTTAGTTCTTACAACTTACATTTAGTTTTACACACTACATCATATAAAGAATGCCAAGATGGTTCAGAGGTTTTTTACATAATCTATTTCAAACAAATTAACAAAACACTTAATTAACCTATTTTTCTGCTTTGGCTGTGTGTGGAATTCATGAGACCATGACAAGAAAACCGGAACTAATTTATGTCTGAAGGATAAAATGAGTAAACTTTAAATGATGACAACAATTTCCACTTGTATAATTTCTCTCATGTCCCAGAGTGTGTTCAAACTGGAATATGAAATGGGCAATATTGATTAGAGTTTGCTTACAACAGCCATCAGGGACACAGAGATAAAGCCTAGGAGAGTTGCAGCATTGGCATCGCCTCATTTCAACTTTTTTTTCCGTGTGTTTTTCCCTCACTGTTGTACATGATGCAAATTCCCAGCAGCTTTGATTGCACACCCGCATTCTTGACATGCGCAAGACATCGAGATCTAAATAACCTAAAGAATAAAGATACTTAAAATAGTTAGAGGGTAGGCGCTTGTAGAAAAGGTGTATAGAGCACAAATATGTGTATTTGTTATATTATTTTCTGATTTTTTTGTGTGGTTGCACTAACATATATGTTTCATGAGGCCTCTAAGCCTGTAAGACATGGAGGCTGAATACGCCTACATAAACAAGTGCTTCCTGACACTTGAACTAGTCTTAAAACAATGAGGATTATTTCTCCATACCCACGACCACGGGTATGTTCGGGCGTATCTGACAAGCTGTAAACTTCTGCATTGTGCTTGCTGTTCAACAGCACAGTGACAAATGTTATGAACATAAAACAGTGGGAAAATAGCACAGATTTATGGAAAGAAATGTCACACTGGAATTAATCTTTTCACTTGGCAATTACCTGAATAGCCAAGCTAAAGCCATTTGCAATGAATCAACCTCCATTGGTATTAATACATCATAGGCAGCGTTGAATGCCTCATTTGCACTTTCAAATGTCAGAAATGGCAGTTCTTCACAATTCACATCAAATGTACAATGTTTATGCAACAAACTCAAAGGCGGCGCCAAGAGCTATTGCTCCTTTTAAAACAATAGGTTGGTTGTCTAACACCCTGCGTCAGTTTTATTTGGCTCTCAAAAACACTTTTTTCAAGCTTAAAATGAATGCAACCTTCAAGCTGCTGAACCACAACCAAATCTCAGCTGGCAGCCACTTGGAGGCTTTTAAAAGGTGGCTTGGAGTGGAGAATTTATTCAGATCGCAGGAGGGAATTATGGATTTTCATCTGCGAGGGTGCTTTTGTCTTACTGTCTTTGTGGGGTCAAACTGTTCATGCGGTTACAGCCAGGAGATTTGACTCCCGTCAGGGGGCAAAATGCGCAATGGTCTGGCATAAAGAGACAAAAGCAGGTATTGAACACGTTAACAATTTTATCAAGTATATCTATAATGGGCCAACTGACCTAAACTTTACACCAGATGTCATTAACAGATGAAATCCACACATTTAAAGGAATCAAATCCATCCATGAGTCATGTTATGTGATACAAGGTGGAACGCCACAAGGAACAAGCATTGCTCAGGTGTGATTCGAGTGTGTTTAGGTACATTTCTCCATTCATCCTTTTTTCAGCTATACAAAGCATCCCATCACCATATGATGAAAAACAGACCCATATCTTAATGTCCCCTTCAAACCTTCTTGGTACTGTGTTTCTTGGTGTAACGTGCAGTGCTATTCATCCTCCAAAGATGGTGTGTGCAATGACATCCGAGGAGTTCAAGATTGGCTTCATTCTCCTAGTACTTTATTGTAACCTGGCCAGCCAGACTGATAATGTGTAGCACTCTCTGTTCTGCACAATCTGGGACTGCTCCCATTAAATCCCTTCAGGGAAAGGAGGGGCAGAATTCTCCAAGCTGTTTGGGCGAAGCAACACCTAGAGCCCGCCTACCGAAGGTTGGTTTTAGCCAATCACGGTATGAAATTAAAACGTAAGCCGCACGCGTTACGAGAAACCACATGAAGGTAAGCTAGTCAAGGCACTTCTTACTGTTCTTCTTTAAAGGAGAAAATCATGGATTCTGACAAAACAGATGTGACAACAGCAGCTACCCACCCATCCTCCTGCGCTGCCATGTTTATGTTGGTTTGGCTGTGGGCTCAGCAGTTTTTACTTTCGCCGCACCAGAAAGTACCGCCTTAAACCACAATACCGCGACGTGATTGCCTCAAACCGTTTTTGGTTCGGACACAAACGGTTGAAGCCGGAGCAGGACAAGATGGATTCTCATGTTTTTGTGAATGCACAAATACCGCGAGAATTCATCTTGCAGGCAAGGTTAACTTTATTGGGTTATTAACATATTCTCCTACAACATCTAAAGAGACGTCAATATATGAAGTGGAGTCTTGGGCAGTGCGTGTACATAGAAGTCAGTGCTGTAGACAGCATTACTTATTGTTTTCATGGCAATTCCAGGCCTGAATTTTTCTCTGAGTTGTCTTCTGTTTATTGTGATTCCTCTGTCAGAAATAATGTGGGGGACACTTGATCTGGGATGTTCTCCTGATTGTGGATTGTTCTTTCCACTTTCTAAATTCTTATGCACCACTAGTGCTCACTGGAAGATATATATATAGAAATTTAGAAACATGTTTTCAACCGATGCAATTGGCATGTTTTGTAAGGATAAGATTGTGAGGGTTGTGAGAAATCTCTTTTTTTACTTGTACTTACTTAGTTTTTACTTGTCATGACATACTTCTTGTGCTATACCTTAACAATGGGAGACCTTTTATAGGCCTCCAATTATGACTAAACCAGCTGACATTAATTTGTCCTCCCTGAGAACAGGATTGCTTTCTAAATACTGATACAGTTGAAACCAGAAGTTTAGATACACTACATAAAAAGATAAATAAGCTTTTTTTTTCTTACCGTCAGACATGAAAACTAAGTAAACCTTTCCTGTCTTAGGTCCGTTAGGATTACCAAAATGATATTTTCTAAATGCCAGAATAATGAGAGCGATAATTTTTTGGACATTGTTTTATTATTTTCTTGAAGGTCAGATGATTACATACATTTTGTTAATATTTGGGACCCTTGCCCTTAAACGGCATAACTTGGGTCAAACATTTTGGATATCCTTCCCCAAGCTTCTCACAAAAGTTGGCAGAAACTTTGGCCCTTTCCCCCTGACAGAACTGGTGTAGCTGAGCCACTTTTGTAGGCCACTTTGATCAAACACGCCTTTCCAGCTCTGCCCAAAAAAATTTCAATAGAATTGAGATCATGGCTTTGTTATGAGCCCTCCAAAACATTGACTTTACACTTTCTAACAGTTTGGCTGTATGCTTCAGGTCATTATACATTTGGAAGACCTATTTGTGACCAACCTTCAAATTTCTTGCTGATATCTTGAGATATTGCTTCAGAATTTCCACATAATGTTCTTTTCTCATGATGCCATGTATTTTGTGAAGTGCACCAGTCCCTCCTGCAGCAAAACCTCAAAACATGATGCTGCCACCCCAATACTTCACAGTTGGGATGGTGTTCTCAGGCTTGAAAGCTTGAATGTGCTTCTTTTGGAGTAATGGCTTCTTCCTGGCAGAGTAGCCTTTCTGCTCATGTCGGGACAGAACTCGTTTCACTGTGGATAATGACAAACTCTTACCAGCTTCAGTCAGCATCTTCACAAGGTCTTTTAATTTTGTTTTGGGTTGGTGTGCACATTTTGGACCAAAGCATGTTCATCTCTGGGACAAAAATCCCATTTCCTTCCTTAGCGGTATGAGGGCTGAACAGTCTCATGGTGTTTATACTTGGGTATAATTGTCTGAACAGGTGAGAGAGAGCGTGGCACCTTCAGGCATTAAGAAATTGCACCCACAGATGAACCAGACTTATGCAAGTCCACAATTGTGTTCTTGATATCTTGGCTGATTTCTTTTGATTTCTTTTGACTTTCCCATTATGTTACACAAAGAGCAGTGTTTTAGGTGTGGCTTTAAAACATCCACAAGTGTGTCTCAAATCAACTCAAATGTTGTCAATAAACCTATCAGAAGCTTCCAAAGACATGACATCATCTGGGCGTTCCCAAATTGTTTAAAGGCATAGTGAACTTAATATATGTAAACTTCTGAACATGAAGAAAGTAGTACATTTTTCTCTCTCATTATTCTAGCATTTAGCAAATAGAAATGATTTTGGTAATTCTAACAGACCTAAAATAGGAAAAGGTTATTCAGATTTCATGTCCGACAGTGGTTAGGGTTAGGGTTTAAAAACAGCGTATGTGTCTTTTTATATAGTGTAATTAAACTTGGGTTTCAACTGTAGATCTGCTATTTTCTTGACTTTTTATGCACACCCATTCTGTCTCATTTGGCTTAGTAAACATAATTTGTGGATTATTTGTGTTCATTTCCTTGTATGTGTTGATTACTTGGGTTGTTAGAAACATATTCACTGTGAGAAAACTATATGGATAACTTAAGTCACCCGCAGTAAATGGTTGGACATTTGGGTTTAGTTTGGCCTGCAGGAAGTGTTAGATTAATAAACCTGTCAATTTCGAGAAATGTAAGGACGACCATGTGGGAAAGCAAAATCTGGATGCATGTAATGCTTGTCCAATAGTGTGTGCCTAAGCCTTCGTGGGGTTTGTGTAGCCATCATTAGAGGAAGGTCAGTGGGTTACCAGCAACATTGCTTCATAAATAATGTAAAACAATACGAGAATTAGACTTTGTAATTACACGTCTCCAGTATGGGTGCAGATTGTTGGCATGCATGTGTGCGCATCATTTACATGTGTGTTGGTATTATCTCTAATTAGCTCCAAGAGAATAGCAGGGACTATTAAAGTACTGAATTAGTTATAGCTGAAGAGAGAAAGAGGCAGCAAAGAGTCTGGATCTTCAGTTCATTTGAATTTGTGTGATTTTGTATTTGCATGTGTATCTGAAAGCAAAAAAAAGAGTGAAAAAACTCACGCTAAAGAGAAAGTGAGAATAGAACAAAGAAAAGTACAAATGCTCACTGCTTCACAGATCAGCTAATTAGACTAATTTTGTTTAGGTCCTTCTTATACTACCAAAGCTACTCCATTCAATCAGACCATGAACAATAAACATCTGGGAGTCTGTTAATTGGTTATTAGCATTAAATTAATTGGCCCCTGTGAATTGTGGGACGCAGTCTCTGATCACAGATGCTTCTTGACTGGTTTCTTGGGACTTTGGAGGCAAGGTGAATATCTATTATTCTTTATCCTGTTCTTTGAGCCAATTATAAGCTGTTTTTATAAGACCAGCTGTTGTCCTCTAAGGGGGAAATTATAAATGCTGTTATTATATGATGGGAGAGTGACTGGACAGTGCAGTTGTTTACAATATTGGCAAATAAAGCATTTCAATTAGGGCTGGGCGATATAGAAAAAAATCTTATCGATAAAAAAAGATGCATATTGATCGATATTGGTAATTATTGAAAATATTTAAAACCATATTTTATGTGCAGCTCTGCCTGGACATTTTATGATATTGCTAAATTATTTAATTTTAATAAAGAACACAAACACAGAATTCCAATTAAATCTTTATTTAACCAACTTTTTTAACCATAACAGCATTTTTTTTAAGAAAAATAACTTAAGAGACCTGAGTTATGTTATTAAATAAAGACTTTAATATTAAATAAAGACCAAAATAAATATACCAAATAAATAAATAAATAAAATAGCCTATTTAGGTGGGAATACACTAGTTACTTCTCAGGTTTCATAATTGAGAGGCTGACGCAGGTCCGAGGTTGTAAGGACACAGGCTGCAGCTCATTTTGCACTGATTCACGGCACTCGTTGCACAATTTAGGGAGCGCTGTTAGAGAAAAACTTGCATCCCGGAACTTTATATCGCGGACTTTATACCTCGCGGAGTAGCGAGTAGTTGTTTGAAGCCAGGTTTTTTAACTGCAGACAACAGCAGCATGCCCGCGGTGTCGCGCGGAGCTGCACAGCCCGCGCAGCAGCTCGTGCGGAGTGAGCGGCTTGCGTGATGAAACAAGTTGGTTGCGTTACCAGACTCTGTTTTTACCGGTTCCTTGCAAGTTTTACAAATCACTGTGGTTTATTTCTGTCAGGCTGGCGAACTAGTAAAACCCCGTTTTGGGACCGTTTCCTCCGCCGCTCCTTGCTGCGACATATCCACATGCTCTGTGTTGTGGTTTGAGAGGGCGGCGCTTTGTGACGACGTGCCTGGGTCCGCGATTACGATTGGTCGAGAGGAAGTAGTGAACTAATATGATAGGCCGGAAGGAAGGAAAACTGTTTCTATCGAACTATTATCGACCCTATTTTTTCCTATCGCGCCACACGTCTATCGATCGATATATATTGTTATTGAATTATCGTCCAGCCCTAATTTCAATATCTAAAAATTGTAGTGCTTCGCAAAAAATATGTAGAATTCTTGCCCCTTTCGTGTTTTCTCACATTACAGCTGCAAACTTCAAGGTGTTTCATTGGGACTTCAAGTGCAAGAGCAAAAAATAAATAAATAAAAATCACAGTTGGCTGTGATGTAAAATCAAAAATATACATGGTATTCATGTTTTTTCATAAAAATCTAAAAAGTTTGGCATGCATTGGTATTCGGCTACTGTTTTACTGATACCCCTAAATAAAGCCCAGTGACTTTAGAAGTCACCTAATTAGTCAATAAAGTCCATGTATATAATATAATCTCAAGATAAATATTGCATTTCTGTAAATGTCTCAGAGGTTTGTTAGAGAACACTGGTAAGCAAACAGTACGATGAAGACCAAGGCACCTTTCAGACAGGTCAGAGGTAAAGTTGTGGAAAAGTTTAAAGCAGAGTCAGGTTATAAAACAATATCCCAAGCATTAAAAATTTTGACAAATGCTGTTAAACTCATCACCCAGACTGTGAATGGAAAGATTACGGAAAAGCTCAAAATACAGGGCCTTCCACCTTAACTGTCATCCCAGGCAAGCAGGTAATAGGCCCACAGAGATCCACAGTTTGGGTGGCAGAATCTGTTGATAGAACTATCATCGCACACTTTACATTTCTGGTCCTTATGGAAGAAGACCCCCATTTTTAAAACAAAGCCTTGCGAAGTCACCCAGAAAGTTTGTCACAAGAGGGCAGAGCAACCATGTGGAAGAAGTTGCTTTGTTCACATAAACCCAGAATGCAACTTTAAGGCCAACATCCAAAATTCTATGTGTCTGGGAAAGCTAGCACAGCCTATTACTCTGACTTCACCATCCAGACCTAAATCCAACTGAGACTCTTTGGCTAGACTTGAAAACTGATGTTTACAGACGTTCTCCATACAATCTCACTGCGCTTCTGCCACTGGACAAAAATGCAAGTCTTTAGATGTACAAAGCTGGTAGAGATATACCCCTGAAGACTCGCAGCTCTAATTGCAGCAAAATATATTTCTACAAAAAATAGACTGGGCAGGTTCTATCCACTGCACAATTATGGGCTTTGTTTTGTTGATCTGTCATTTAAAATCCCAACAAAATGTATTGAAGATTTTGCTCAAAACATGACAAATTTTGAAAAAGGGTTAGTGGCGTAAATACTTTAGCAAGGCACCACATTGCATAATTACAACAGGTGGAGTGTTACTCACTTTACCTGCCACTGGTGGTCGTACTGTTATGGCTGATTAATGTTTTTTGAATGAGCAAGAATGAATGAGTGGCATTTATAGTCTGTGTCTATGCAGTGAGTATTGCATTAATCATATTCTTCCCTGTCAGGTCAGCCACAGTTTACTCTGCCACTTTTAATCTATCGACTGGGCCTTTAACAGCACTGGGTATTTGGCTGCTACTCTAATGACATTTAGTGCAGACCGGTGGGGACTTCATGTCACTCCAATTAGAGACAGCTCTCTCCTGTTTGGCAAACTATTAGAGCAATATCCAACTCTTCCCTGCAAATTTGGGGATGAATTATTGAAAAGGGCAAAGCCGAGCACCTTGATGGGGCTGGCAGATTTGGCCGTTTGAAGGGTCAAACTGGAAACAGAATAAAATCAAAGCTATCTCGGAGCTCAGCTCAGATTGTTGTTGGTTCAATGGTTTTGGAAAGAAACAATAATTAGTTTTTTTCAGCTAACAACTGAAGTTAAACTGCTGTGACGTACTTAATCAAAGAATAAAAGTTACAACAGCATTCTGACTGAGCAAAGTAAAGAACATGCAACACCCATAACAATCTTTAAAGGAAGCACAGAAAAGATCTGATAAAGGTCAGAAACACACTAATCTGTATAGCTCTGCTGAAATACATATTAGTCTTATCTTGCATGAACCTGAAAAGCTTATTTCAAAACAGTTTAAACAGGGCCTAAAAAGTTTTTTTGATCCCAAGAACCTTCTGGTTTTAATCTCTGAGCTGCAGAGGAAGGTAGCCACAGAGTTGAGTTGGCAAGTAGGTGTAAAGCGGGGTGTTGGTACAAGAATTGCAACCAACAGAGCTGCTGTCATTCACTTCCCTGAGCATGCTCACATAAGGCAAGTTTGACTATGTCACTATGAAAATCTTTCATTCAGAACTTTATGTTTTTTGTCTTATCCTGGCCTTCAGTTGTTTGCTTTTCCATTGTGAGATCAAAAACCAGTAAATTAGGTCAGCTGATGCTAAGGTGATCCTCCTCCTGCAGGAGAGTCACCAGTTTCAGCTCAGGACGCTGTTGCCCGCCAACCGAAAACAGCAGAGTTCAGAATGCTATTGAAAACTGTGAAATCTGATAATGTCTGATTATGAGTTTAAAGACTGAATAAACTTTCCAAGTGTGTTACTAAAATGACCAAGTGTGTTACTAAAATGACACACTTGGCCAAGGCAAGTGTGTGTTCTCCTTGTCTTTGAGTGAAAGGAAAAGAACAGGATAGTTCCAGTCCAGATTACAATCTGGTGATCTAAAGACATAATTTGGGATTATTTCATGGTGGTTACCCTCTGAGACAGAATGAAATTCACTTCTATCTCAGAGAAAGTTTGTCATTCATGGATTTTTAATGTTTTAGGCCTATGAAAAGTTTCCCAAAGATAAATTAGCCACACACACAGTACCAGCAGCTGTACAGTTTGTACTTCTTTGAAACTGAAAATCTGTTAATGCCATGAAATCCTGGGCAGCTGTGTTTCCCCCCCCCCCCTTTTCTATTTTAGAACATACATGCTAGAAAATAGTATAAATTGTTTTAATCCTTAAAAAGGTTTTGATGGGTGTTTATTTACTCTCTGCACTCACAGAAACTAAAGGCAAGAGAGAAAATTTCTACCAGTTAGATACTTTTATTAATGTATTTGAAAATAATCACTATAAAACACTGTGGCATCTAACATAAGCGGCTGGGTTTGAATGTGTTTGCAAAGGAAAAAAAACGTATGAAGACTGAAACAAAATGCTGGCAATATTTAGTCAATGGTTTACAAATTGTTGAGCACCCTCGCAACACACAACTTCACCTAGAAGTTTACCTTTAACTCGTCAGACTGAAGAAGTCTCTTGGAGAAGAAACAAAAGGTCTTTTGACTCTTCTTCAATGTTTTTTTTTTCTCCATGGATTATTGAGATGTATCAGGACAACTTCATCTAGAGTTTAAGGTTCATCAGAAATATATATTACCTACCAACTGGTATTATTTTCTGGGGTATAGCTTTACCCAGCAGAAATGATGGGGGTGGAAAAACAGCCCCAGAAACAAATCGTGGATCCTGGAAAAGGTTCCCTCTTGTGAAATCAGCATCTCATACAGCTTGTCAGCAGACGATAACATGAAGACGTCTGACATGTCCTGGAAGATGGCTGCACTCACTTTGAACGGATACAACACAATGAACCAACATCAGCAAATGAGATGAGATCCTAAATAATCGCTGTACAAACATCACACCGAACCCCAAATATTTTGAAAACTGTCCCTCTCCACTCAATTCTGGGACCTTGATTTGAAAATAAAATGCAGAATTTACTTTTATCTGATAAAATTATTGCTTAATCACTGAGCTACAGTCTATGTAAGATTAAACGGTAAATGGACTGAACTTGTATAGTGCTTTTCTAGTCATACTGACCACTCAAACCGCTTCACACTTTAGCCACATTCACCTAATCGCACTCATTAACGAGCACACATGCATACACCGAAACGCAGATCAGTAGGCAACTTGGAGTTAAGTGCCTTGCCCAGGGGCACTTCGATATGTGACGGAGGGGAAGCTGGAATCAAACCCACAATCTTACAATTGCAAGACAACTACTCAACCCATTGAGCCACAGTCACCCCCTAATAATATACGTTTTGTTAAAGTATGTAAATATCATGAGACAAATAAAAAAATTGCGATGTATTCTGCGCTCATTCTGTTTGCACTCAATAAAAGGGGTTATCCTGGGACCAAATGAAAGTTGAATTTATTTCTACAATGTGTTCTGGAAATCTGTTAAGTAGGAAGTTTTCTTCATGGTTGGGTAGGCCATAAAATTACATCTCTGTAGGAAAGAAATCCTTTTGTTTGGACTTATGTACCATTGAAATGTTCTGAAAACACATAATCCTCAAAATTAACTGAAATAAATGCTTGAAATATACCCCTTTATGTAACAATCTGGCACGAGTTTTCTTAAACTGAAACAAATGAACCTTTTCGACGACACTAATTTATAAAAGCTGCATCTGTATTAAATGCTTTCTGAGAACTTCAATTTCACGGCACAGAGGCTAAAATTAAACTCCAATATCCTACTATTGTAACAAGTCTAGAAGATAATAAATGTTAGCTGGACTGCTAAATTAGAAGCTTGACTCTAAATCTGAGGCAGCTGAAGTGCTGGACAAGGAGTAAACATAGTTTTACTTTAAAAAGCAGACATAAGAAAGGAAAACGGTATCAAATCAGTCCATTCTTGGCTGTGTTTCTCAGCCTTTTAGACATTTACTTAAATCACTTAATTTCCATTTCACTTTTCTTACATTTCAAAGACTTTCTTACAAGTACCTTGACAGAAGACAGGAAGCACGGCTTTAGATCCTCGATGAAACTAAACTCTTCTGTGCCTATTTTGTTCCAGAACTTGTGCATAAATCCCACTGATGTGGGAGTTTGACAGAATTAAAGAGCATGCTATTTTCTCCATGCTGTTGAATGAAGCTGCTGATGACAGAATGGTGGCGCTGGATTCTGTTCTTCCAACGTCCCCAGGCCCCTGACCCACCTTATTGGTCTTCAGTGTTTAAAGGACCGGACCAGCAAGGGTGCAGCTGTCAGTCGATGTTTTTTTTTTTTTCTTATTTCAACCATGCTCTATTATTTATACCAAATGAAAATTATTCTGAAATGCACTCTTAGCTGTACATCAATGCATAGCTATACATTCAACTAGGGGCTCCCCTTTAAAGATCATGCCAATGCTTTGTGTGCAGAGAAAATGACAGGGAAAGTGCACCCTGAGTCTGCCAGCAAAGCCTCACGCAGCAAAGAGAACATATGACCAAAGCGAGCTGCTGAGTGTGTCTGAGAGTATTTAAAAAGGTAGAGGGAAAAAAGGCAGAGTGTTTTTGCATTTCAGAAGGGATGGGGAGATTTTTTTTGTGCACCACTTGTGTTCAAAGCCTTCATACCCTTGCCTGTCTCAGATTGTATTCTGACAGTGCAGAAGCACAAACCCTGATGCAAGTTCTCTGAGATACAGTACCCCCCTCAAAACAGAAGTGCCTCATATATCTGATCAGAGCTGCAGCTTAACCCAAGAAAATGTTACAACAACTTCAACAAAAAAACAAAAAACAAATCCATAACTCAAACCTGTCAAAGACATATTAAAGGCTTGAAGTGGAATTTGATGCAAGGTTAAAGAAAGAAAAAAAAAACAGCAATGTTTCTGTAGAAAGCTTTTTTTTTTTTTTTCAAAGAGGCTGAACTCTGATAAGTTTTCAAAGCTAAACAGTCCAACTCCTGCCGCATTCCTATCTACATCCCATCAGCATGTAAACTAATACTGTGGAACTGGAACCATAACAAACAACAGGTTTTCCTTTCTTCCCTGCACACATCTGCAGCAACATCTCATTTCCTCTGCTTTATTTTGGACAAACATGTCTCTGGATTGTCTCCCGGCTAATCTGCGCCTATCTGCATGACCTTAGCTTGAAGGCTACAACCCGCAGCTCAGGGGGGCTGATCTGGGTTTGCTAAGTACAGGCTTTGATACTGCAAACATATCTGCTTAAATCTTAAGAGGCTTTTATTTGTTTTGTTTTTGCGTTCTTTGATTATGGAGGACCAATCCTGCCATAATTAAAAATACACACAGAAATAAATGAAGGACTTAATAATATAAAATGGCTTGAAAAAGTAGCTAATAAAATCAATTTGTGTGCCATTAAATGCGGCAAAATAATGAAAAGAAGATATTTATTTAACAATTGATCAATTATTCATCAAAAAATATATAATTTAACTTACACTTTTATTTTTACTTTTCTTCTTGCTTTTAGGCTGACTTATTTTTAACCCACTTGTTTTCTGTTATACGTTTTTATTGAAGTCTTTATTTTGTCTTTGTGTATTTATTTCAAGCGGGTTTTTTTAGTTCCGTATTTCCACTGCAACCTTTTTTATTGTTTGATATTTATTTACACCAACATTTTTAAAATATGTTTTTATTTTTGTTTCATTCTTATTTACAACACAACATTTTTAAAGCCTGTTTTTACTCCACCATAAATATTTCCTTTCCTTTTATTTTAACATCCTTGTATTTCTGAAACAATCATTTATTTCTGCCTCTAACATTTCTAACTGTTTTTTTTACCCAACATATTTTTGTCTGCCCTTTTTATTTCCTTCTGTATTTCCACTTAGTATATTTCTACTCCGTGTTTTTAAAGCAACATTTTTAAAGCATGTTTTTAGTCCACCATAAATATTTCTTTCTATTTTATTTTAACCTTCTATTTCTGAAACAATCATTTATTTCTGCCTCTAACATTTCTAACTGTTTTTTTACCTAACGTATTTTTGTCTGCCCTTTTTATTTCCTTCTGTATTTCCACTTAGTATATTTCTACTCCGTGTTTTTAAAGCAACATTTTTAAAGCATGTTTTTACTCCACCATAAATATTTCTATTTTATTTTAACCTTCTATTTCTGAAACAATCATTTATTTCTACCTCCAACATTTCTAACAGTTTTTTTACCCAATGTATTTTTGCCTGCCCTTTTTATTTCCGTCTGTATTTCCACTTCGCGTATTTCCACTTCGTGTATTTATACTTGATCCGTCTGCCTGCAGCTGTTAATGTCAAAACGATGCCGGGGAGGGAGGGGGAGGTAGGGGGCGGGGTCACCGGCAAAGCCTCACAACTATTGGACAAGGGCTGGCTCCCCGGAAACGACCCTCATCAGAGCAGACGACAGGCCGCTTTCCCAGAATACACCGCGGCCGCAGCTTGATTCTGGACCACTGAGCTCTCAAGGTGGTAAGTTAAAAATTACCTTTTCTGCTGCTGCTGTTCTTTAAGAGTACGTTTTCAGATCGTTTGAGGCGACAACATTATACTTTTAAGCTTTCCTATATGGCCCGTTTAGTGTGTTATTGTGAGTTAGTGTGTAGTGGGGCTAAACAAGTTATGATTAAATGGAAACAAGAAGCATGAAAATAGGCACCCCAACATTATTATATATATATATATATATATATATATATATATATATATATATATATATATATATATATATATATATATATATCCCTAATTTTCCGAGTTAATAAGTTCTTTGTCTTGTCCCGGTCATTGAGTGCAATTACACATACGACCGCTTGGGGGCGCTAGTCAACCTGGTGGCATAAACAGGAGCGAGCACACAGAAGAAGATTAAATCTTTCGGTTGGTGCTAAAAGGAGCTCAACTTGTGTGTCTCGTCTGTTATATACTCCAGGTCAGCATTAATGTATTTAGAAGCGGTATTTAACGTATCAGTAAGAGCTGACAAAACTGAGGGGCGAGTAAGAAGTTACAGTATTGAGTTTGTGAAGAGTATTGAGATGAAACGGGACATGTTCATGAAAAGCTAACTAATGCTAGCAAACCTTTTGCTTGTGTGAAGCGAGGCAGAGACAGTCCACCATTTTCTGTTTTGGAGTAAAAGAGTAGCATTGATTCATACATATGAGACCGATATTCTGTTTAGACACTGGAAACAGTTAAAAGCTAAAATGTGTATATATCGAAGTATCTGTTTGTGCAAAATGTTCATTTGACTGATTTGTGTTGCTTTATTAACTCAATACTTACTGGAATAAATTATAAATGTCTCCCAGGGACAGGGAGGCCACCGAAAGGGGCCATAAATTATTGTCCCCTTTTGGAAAACCTTGTTGACTTGTTATAAATAAAATCTATACATGTTTTTCCCTATCTAAGTGAGTTTCTTTTGAGTGAGGACACGAAGAATTGAGAGGGGAAACAAAACAATAGTAACTGTATAAAAAGACATTTATTTTAAACAAATGAGTTAACTTTGGAACAGAGTTAAGATGTAACATGTTCAAAACAAATATTAACATATGATTTAAAACAAAAAATTAACTTTTATAAACACCTTGGACAAACACCTACAAAGATACAATTGATAAATAATAGGAATGGAAATTAATTTACTGATTATTTAATGTGTTTTTACAGGTAGTGTAAAAAAATGAAATGAAGCAGCATGTGTACATGACTACAACCGATCTAGGTTAGGTCACATGTAGTCATGTTCACTTAAACAGGCAGCTGGGCTGCCAGTCTGGCTTGGAGGCAGCTTCCAGACAGCTCCCTCTCTTCAGCCGTCAGATGGGCATCCTCTTCTGGGTCGACCTCCTCCTCCTCCACGGTCAAGCTGGTCACCTGCCTCTATACTAATATTGTGGAGGATGAAGCAGGTACTGATTACTTTTGGGGCAAACGTCGGGCGGACCTCCAGCGCCCTAAAGAAAATGGAACGCCACCGCGTCTTTAGAGCACCAAAGGCACGCTCATTGATGTTTTTCACCTTGCCGTGGTTCCTGTTGTAAAATAACTTGTAATTTAGGTAATATACTGAGCGCCACAGTACTGGTAAGTCACGGACAGAGCCGACATTGTCGATGTAAACATCTTTCCCCGTGCGTCACACACACCCTGCAGGATGATTGAGGGGAAGAGTTTTCTGTTTAATTAACATTTCTTTTGTGGCTCTGCAGGTGGAACAATTCGCACATGGCACCCAGCAATGGCACCGACTGCTGCTTTGAAGGTCTCGTTCCCGACAAGGCGGGAAAACCAGCCCCTACTTCCTCCAAATGTTGTCTTTTTGGGAAGAAAATTATTTTTAGAATGATGTCCATCAGTGAGTTTACAGCTCTGTGCACCACCTGGCACACAAGGGCATGTCGGCTGTTTCCCTATAGGATGCACTGCAGGCCAGCCAGTAGAGGGTCACCAGCACCTCTATCTCCTGTGGCCATCCATGGGCCTTCTGGATGGGCAGCAGCTGAAGGAGGAGGACGATGGTGGCCCTGTTTAGCTTGAAGGCTGGTTTCAGGTCCCCTTCATTAAAAAAAGATTTGGAGGATTGGCACAGAGGTTTTTATCCTCAAATATTTTGTTGGTGTTTCTTCCTGTAAATAAAAAATGCCAAATGTTACCATAATTGGTTTTTAATTTCTCACCTTTTTACATCATAAAACTATACCTGGTTAACATGCAAATTAATATAGTTCTCAAGAAAGAAAAAATAAAATGTATAGTCCTGTAAAACTAGTCAATTATAGTAAATGTAACAAATGGCTTCCCTTCTGTGGTATTAACTATAGTGTTTTTATAATGTAAAGATTCTCATTGCAAGATGTATTCATTATTTTTGCCATTTCACTAAGAATGAACTGAACTGACTGCACACAATTTATAGATTAATCACTGTAAAGGTGGATAGACATAAACATGACTTTTCCTTTCTTAATGGTCAATGCTGTGGTCAGTAGGTACAACAAAGTGGTTTAACCCTACTGCCATACTGTTAATAATGTTAAAATTGTGTTTTCATTTTAATGATTTATAGAGAAATTGTCACAATTTCAACCTTATCACTTGTTTAATACCATGCTCAATGCTTTTTTTTCTTAAAGATAAAAGTAGGAAATGGCTGTCAATCTTAAAATGCCTACCAGTTGACACAGATGGGCTTGCAAAGCAACACAAGTCAGTCAGATAAACACAAAACAAATGAACGTTTTACCGAATTAAAACAACAAAAGCGCCATTAGAACCAGCGGCAGCGGTACTTCACACAGTCTAGGCTGAGAGGTTCTGCGGATCACTGGTCCTCTCAACGTTGGACTTTTTTTTAATTACACACTAACTCTGTAAACAGGCCATATAGGAAAGCTTAAAAGTATAATGTTGTCGCCTCAAACGATCTGAAAACGTACTCTTAAAGAACAGCAGCAGCAGAAAAGGTAATTTTTAACTTACCACCTTGAGAGCTCAGTGGTCCAGAATCAAGCTGCGGCCGCGGTGTATTCTGGGAAAGCGGCCTGTCGTCTGCTCTGATGAGGGTCGTTTCCGGGGAGCCAGCCCTTGTCCAATAGTTGTGAGGCTTTGCCGGTGACCCCGCCCCCTACCTCCCCCTCCCTCCCCGGCATCGTTTTGACATTAACAGCTGCAGGCAGACGGATCAAGTATAAATACACGAAGTGGAAATACGTGAAGTGGAAATACAGACGGAAATAAAAAGGGCAGGCAAAAATACATTGGGTAAAAAAACTGTTAGAAATGTTGGAGGTAGAAATAAATGATTGTTTCAGAAATAGAAGGTTAAAATAAAATAGAAATATTTATGGTGGAGTAAAAACATGCTTTAAAAATGTTGCTTTAAAAACACGGAGTAGAAATATACTAAGTGGAAATACAGAAGGAAATAAAAAGGGCAGACAAAAATACGTTAGGTAAAAAAACAGTTAGAAATGTTAGAGGCAGAAATAAATGATTGTTTCAGAAATAGAAGGTTAAAATAAAATAGAAAGAAATATTTATGGTGGACTAAAAACATGCTTTAAAAATGTTGCTTTAAAAACACGGAGTAGAAATATACTAAGTGGAAATACAGAAGGAAATAAAAAGGGCAGACAAAAATATGTTGGGTAAAAAAAACAGTTAGAAATGTTAGAGGCAGAAATAAATGATTGTTTCAGAAATACAAGGATGTTAAAATAAAAGGAAAGGAAATATTTATGGTGGAGTAAAAACAGGCTTTAAAAATGTTGTGTTGTAAATAAGAATGAAACAAAAATAAAAACATATTTTAAAAATGTTGGTGTAAATAAATATCAAACAATAAAAAAGGTTGCAGTGGAAATACGGAACTAAAAAAACCCGCTTGAAATAAATACACAAAGACAAAATAAAGACTTCAATAAAAACGTATAACAGAAAACAAGTGGGTTAAAAATAAGTCAGCATAAAAGCAAGAAGAAAAGTAAAAATAAAAGTGTAAGTTAAACTATATATTTTTTGATGAATAATTGATCAATTGTTAAATAAATATCTTCTTTTCATTATTTTGCCGCATTTAATGGCACACAAATTGATATTATTAGCTACTTTTTCAAGCCATTTTATATTATTAAGTCCTTCATTTATTTCTGTGTGTATTTTTAATTATGGCAGGATTGGTCCTCCATATTTGATGGCTCTCCGATCTGAAAACTGACGCCATTCAAACCAACTCAAACCATAACAGAACCTAGCGCCACCTACTTTCACGCATGCATGTTTAGCAATACCAGACTATGACTGAGGCACCATCCTGTCTAGGATGCCAGCACAACAGTCAACAGGACTATTAGCTTTTTACTTATTTTTTTACTTTGAACAAAGCATCAGTCTTTATTTGCCAAGCTGTTGGATTTCTTTCCACTCCAAAATTCAGATTTTGCAAGTTTACATAGAAGCCCTTAAATGTTCTTTCTCCTTCCTTTAACTGAAGTGATGCAAACAATAAAGCTTGCCTCTAATAATAGCCGTGTAACTGGGGACTGCAGTTGTAAACATCTGACAAGGAGATGATAACTAAAGTGCCCTCTCCTCTGCCCTCCTTACTCTCCTATATTATTTAGAAAAACAGTTGCAGTGCAGCAACAGATCAGGGTCGGCTAATGGCCCAAAGTGTACGAATGCTGCCATTGAAAGAAACACTTACCATTAATCAGTGTGCACAAACATTAAAAAGGACAGCAGCTAACTGAAGAATTGATCTGCTATTATGCTGCTTGATCATTCACCAAGAAATACTTCTCTTAAACCAGCAGCCATAAGTTAAATTAAGAAATGAAAGTAAGACTTCAAAAGCTGGTGGCTCAGACTTCTTCTCACGATCAATGTTTTATTTGGCGGTCTCTTCGTTAGACATTGCACATCTTCTGGATTTGACAGCTTTTAAGGGAAACATCCATCTGCATTAGCAGAAAAGCATCCTGGGTGCATTTTCAGACACACTCGTCAGACTTATCATCTCCATAATTATGATCTTTGGAGATGCCCCACATCAGCGGCACGGAGGCTTACTGTACTCAGATTTTTGTGTTTTCTCATGTCTGACAGTAGATCTCAAAAGTGTACACAGCTCTATTACAATTCTTAAGGATCTTTTTTATGCACATAAAATTAAGTCATAATAAATAACTTTCAAACATTTTACACATTTAAGGTCACATGTATATATTATGTAAACAGGTAAAAACAAATCTAGTTGTGGAAAACTTTTAAAATCTTCAATAACTGTTTCATAGCACTAGGGCTACGTTCCCACTGCAGGTCTTTGCTCAATTCCGATTTTTTCTGAAATCTGATTTTTTTTCTTTTTTTTTGTGATGTCGTTACCATTACTTTTAAAATGCTGCCTGTATCTGACTCCAATATGAACCGTTTGCAGCTTCAAACTGACCCACATGCGCAAAAGAACAATATTAACTTCATGCGGCCCGATTTGGTCCAGCAAACAGAAAAATAGGTTTTATGGATTAAAGTGTCCAATGGAAGCCATGTCAGCAGGGGAAAATAAATAAAAAGAAAGTTAAACTCTGGCATTTTTAAAAGCTTTGGCTGTGCAGATGTCTGTTTGGCTGCGGGGACGCAGCCAGGACTGGTGGGGCAGGGATTTTAACAACTTCACAGAGACAGAGTTCATTCATAACTTTAGGAAATCAAGGAGTTTTAATAGTATCAGTGCCTCTCATCTTGACTCCAAAGGCAGAACACTCGTAATGGTAATTTTGTGCTTTGCAAAAGGTGCAGACAACGACCCACTGCCCTTGTTTCAATGCGATACAATGGATTAAGAGGAGTGAAAATCTCTTTGACAATGCAAAGTCCTCCGTGTGCAGAATTGTACACAAATTTTGCATGGCTGTGCGCTACGTCCCTCATCCTAACAGGTCCTATAAGAGTCGTCTTGAGTAGAAGTTTTGCTGCATATAATAAAGAGGTCTAACATCTTGCTTTCTCTTCACTGAGCAGCGCCGTGGCAGGCAGCTGCCGTCTGTCTTGCTAATGCTAACTGCTATCACCTTCAGTTGCTGCAAAGTTGTGACGAGTGTTGGTTGAAAGTGACACCAAAAGATCAGATACGAATCGGATTCAGGACCACATACAGAAGTGGTTCAAATGTGACTTGAAAAGATCAGATTTGGGCCAGATCTGAGCGTCCCCACTGATTCTAAAACGTCTGACCTGGTCACTTGACCTGTGAAAAAATCTGATTTGGGCCACATTTGCCTGCAGCGGGAATGGGGCCAAATAGTTAAGGACACATGAAATCCCAGAAGTTCATCATGCCAAGAGGTCACCAACTTTCTACACAGAGGATCGCTACAGTCCTCCACAATTTAAGCAGCCTTCATATCCGCTTGAGAACTGTACGTACAAAGCATACCAGGACATTTTGTAAAACGTCATGCTCCCAACTTTGAGGAAACAGTTTAGAGATTACTTCTTGTTCCAAAATTAATGCAAACCAGTGCACAAAGCAAGGTCCATTGAAACATTTATCTTCTACTCTTGGCGTTTCTTTAGAGCCAACTTTAGATTAGACTGGTTTGTTCTTTTTACTTCTTCTCTTCTTTTTTTCCATTGCTAATAATTGTGTGTAATTGTCAGTGAGTTTGCCACTGTCACACCAGAATTTCCCCATCGCGGGACAATAAAGGAATTCTTATCTTAAAAAAACTTTACTGACCAGAACAATGTCCTGCCTTCAACCCAAAACAATACCGCTGGGATGAATTAAAGTAGAGAGTGAGTGAGGCTTTCTCGTCCAACATCAGTGTCTGACCTCATGAATGTGCTTCTGAAAGAATGGTCAAAAATCCCCAAAAAATGTTTCTAAACTTTGTGGAAAGCCTTCTTAGAGAGCTCCAGCTGGTATAGTTACAAGGGGTTTGCCATCATATCAAACCCTATGAATTAAGAATGGGATGTCATTCAAGTTCAAAACTGTGTGAAGACAGATGAAAAAACACTTCTGGCAATAAAGAGTATTTTCAAACAAAAGTTACTTAAGCAGAGCTTGACTTTTCATCAGTGCTTGTTTCTTGTTATGTCAATCCTTTCGTCTCTTGGTAGGGAAATTTGCCAAATTTCATTCCACACACAAATGATATTGACAAAACAACAGAAGAAACGGAATACACAGATGCACACCAATGTCCCAGCAGATGCAAAAACATGGATCATGTCCTAGTTTATGAGAAAGAGCCTGCTGAGATTGTGTAAGAGATTTTTCTGTCGTTGAGCTCTGAAAAGACTGAAGAAAACAACAGAAAGAAAGACAGCACAGTCCCTAAGGGCTGATATGACTGTGAAGATGGTGATTATCATGGAAGTACAGTATGCTGGTGTTCTTGTTCTGAGATGAGCGTCTGTAACACAAAACCTGTTATGTGTGTGGTTGCCTAGAGTTTTGATCTGACAAGAACAGTTGACGTAACTAAAGAAAACATGTATCTGTATGTATCTGGAGCAGTGTGGGTGATGGAAAAGCTGTCAGAATATGATCTAAAATAGAAACTCGTTGCACGATTGTGGTCTGAAAGAATGCTTTGCTGTGTATTTTTCTATTTTAATGGTTATCATTTAGGGGTGAATTTATATATATATATATATATATATATATATATATATATATATATATATATAATATATATTTATAATTGGATGAATATATATATATATATATATATATATATATATATATATATATATATATATATTCGTCCAATTATAAAGTGGTAGTTCCAATATGAACTATTGTCAAACGTCACTTTGTGATTCACAGTCCAAGTGTGTGCCAAGCCTAAAAACAAGTAGCCAGCTCCTGCATGTATAATTAATAGCAAGGGCTCAAAACAAAGGACAGTGGTTCCAAGCTGACAAGGCTGCAATAGCTGCAAATAATGTGTGTATATATATATATATATATATATATATATATATATATATATATATATATATATATATATATATCCTGCGAACATGGAGATAATGGAAAGAACCCATGTGGACTGCAGAACTGTGTTCTTTCTCTGGCTCTCTTCCTCAACACCCTGATGGATTTTCTCTGACCCACATTATCAAGAAACAGACAGAGAGACTTGTAAACAGGTTTGAATATGACTCATTGTTCTGTCTACGCCGAAACAAAGGCTCTTTCAACTCTGTCCCATTTCCGCTGTAGAGACAGACACCTACAATCAGCCCATGCTCACAGGGAGGACAATCACACAATATTTAGAAACTCCATCTCCAATCAATTTCAGGGAGAAAGATTTAACATTTATACCTGTTGTGTGTTGGGGGTTGTTTTCATGCTGCTTAGTCAAGAAGTCAATCAATGCGAATTTGTGCGCAGGGAATTGTTGCGCAGAATGTTTTCAGACATAAGTACAGGAAATAAAGATACTGGCAATTTAATTTATTTTGAAAAAATGCTATGATGAAGCAATTTTGTGATGTTTTGTGTATATATTTTCATAACATTGACTTAAAGCGATATTTTGCAGCTAATTACCATATTTCCAGACTATAAGGCACACTTAAAAACCTTACATTTTCTCAAACATTGATGGTGTGCCTTATAATCCTGTGCGCCTTATATATGGTTACTGTACTTACTGACTGATCTTATGTGGTACAATGCGCTCAAAAATATGTTAAAATGTGTAAGTACAACTTTGGTTAGCAACGAAGCCGCTCCACTGTGTCACTCACTACCTGATCGGACCCCTGAGCTGTCTACAAGACTGCCTGACTGTAATGTTTAAACTAGAAGTGCATTCATGTAAGGAATCCTGCATTCAGAGTACGCACTAGCAACAATAAACCAAGTAAGCTAATTCAATATAAAAGTTACGTTTATTTTGGCCTTATGTTAGAAACAGGGCAGTGTAGTCCAACTACTCTGTCCTCCCGACAGAGATGGATAGCTCTTCCTCTCAGGAGAGAGCTGTGTATGCGGAGGAGCACACTGTAAAAAAGGGAACTAAAAGTAAGTAATATTTTCTTGAAATTTGTATATTTTTCCTTGATTTGAGCAGCTAAATAAGACTATTTGTCAATGGAATGAGTATTTTTACCCCTAAAATAAGTTAATTAGATATCCTGGATATGAAATAAGATGATGGAGATGAGTTGTTGTTATTTTAAGTACAAAAATCTGATTGCAATGGCAAATAGTCTTATGTACTTGCTAAAATCAAGACAAAATACTTCATTTCAAGAAAATTTTACTTATAGTTCCCTTTTTTAAGTGCGGAGTGATATTACACACATGGGAAGAATATTTAATGCACCTTATAATCTGGTACGGCTTATGTGTGGACATAGACACACATAGACACCTTATTTCACAGTGTGCCTTATAATCTGGCACACCTTATGGTCCGAAAAAATATGGTACATCTTCAGCAGCACTGTCCCACTATGAAAGGAGATCGCTACAAGTGTAACTCCTCCACGCCAGTAGGTGGCACACTCGTTCCAACCTTAGGTTGTACTGTTTGCCAGCCAGTTGATTTATTTTTCTATAAAATGAATACTTTTATTCTGCACCACTCTAGACGTCCTGTGGATGTACTATTTTTGAAAATGTATCTTTTTCATGAAAAAGTTGTAACTATGACATTTATGTCCCACTGTTAAGACTAGTGGTATTACCACAAAAATTCCACAGGCATGACTTCTCGATTACAGGCCTTGTACACAAATAGCTGGGTCTTTATAAAAATTTATATCTACCCTACATAGTTTTTAAAAAATATTGTACACACAGGATCAATTTCAGAAAAGTTTTCATCCACAGCAACCTGCACAAAAACATGGCAAGCACATAGAGGACAGCGTACTGCAAAGCTAAAACCTATATTGGCCAATCAGAATTCTTCAAAACAACAACATGGTCCTTCTGTATTGGGAGGGTGTAAAACAACTCTTTCTCATTTGCACCTCAACATATTAAAGCACTTTGGCTTGTAAAAATAAATGAGCAAAAAGCATCTGAACCAACGTAAAAATCAGCACCTCTCTGACAGCATTAATTTTCCTCCACTGCACGGCCAAGTTAATAATAATGGTCACACATGATGTCAGCAAAGTAGGGATGTGTGATATATCGGTATTAACATCGGTATCAGCCATTGTTAGTAATTTTTTAACATATCAGTATCAGTCCGATAAGTAAAACAGGGCTGATATTAACAACCGATGTTAATTTATATCTAGTTGCCCTTGGTGGCAGTGTTTCAGGAGGGTTAGGGGATGGGGTTGGTCATGCATTTATTTATTAATTTGCTGGCCATGTGACAGTAATGCATTGCAGCCAGGATTGCGGGATTTTTAAATGAAAAATCCCACAATGTCAGCAGTGTGGTTGTTTATCACGGAAAAAGAGTGTGTAAGTCTAGACTAATATATATACATACACACACACACACACAAGCAAATATCGGTTATCGAACATAACAGCCATTTTAATATCGAATATCGAAGCACTATTTTTCATAGACTTGGATGCGCAGGACCATAAAACTGAATTTTGCCACGTATATACGCAAACATAAAAACAGGGTTTTCCAAAATCTCTAATTTGGTTGGAGTTTTCAGAAATAATAGTTTTTAGTGATGTAAAACTTAGCTTTAGCTTGAATGAAAGGCCAAAACACATTAAAATGTATTAATTTTCCAAGATATCTGGTTACGTGTGGACAAGGCCACTGACAAATAAAAAAAACACCATTATTTAGGTCTATACTGAAATCAGGAGTAGTCATAACGCATTGTATTTATTGCACTTAACATTTTTTACCGATATTTGGTTTCTTCTTGTAATAAATTCTTGAGTTCCATTTTGAGTTTCCAGATTTATAAAATAGTCATTATACATACAATATATTTTACAATGTCGTTTTACGATACTACCATAATAGCAATCAGATGTACATTGTGAATGTGCAGTTGAATGAAAAAAGTCTATCTAAGTCTACTGTAAGTCAGTTTACATAGTTGGAAACAGATATTTACTTACACTGTAAAGAAAGAGATTTTTTTCTTTACCATCTGACTGAACAGATTTACTGGGTATCGGCAGGCATCTGGATATTGTCCAAAAGGATGACGTGTGGATATCAGGAAATCATTTCCTGATATCTTGCATGATTTATTTTGATTCTTCCATGATGTCACAGACATAAACAGTGTATTTCAGGTGTTGTTTCAAAATAGTTCAACAGGCGTGCCTCCCTTTAACCCTATAATGACCAAAATTATATAAAACCTTTCATTATTCTGGTGGTATTTAACTCAAATCCTGAGAATTAACCAATCAGAACTATACAAAGCCTTGTGATCATCAAATGGTCTGTTCCATGTTTTTTAAATCTCAGTGTATGCAAACTTCTGAATTCAAAGAAAGTATTAAAAATGATCTCTCATTAATCTTGCATTAAGCAGTTAACGTTGGTAATCCTAACTGTCTTAAAACTAAAAGTTTAGTCTGACTGAATATCAGATTCTGATTAAAAATATGATGCATTTGTATACTGTGTAACTAAATATTTGATTTCAATTGTTTATGTCAACAGCTTAATAGTAGTACATATACATAGTAAAACATACTTTGGTACAGCAGAGCATTCAATGTTTTTGTAAAGCACCTAAAATCCACCCGGAGATCATTTAAAAATTATACAATCTGTTTCACATTGAAATAAAGGTTTTGCTTTGACTAAAATAAAAGTAATTCACATGTGAACTGAAGGTCCTTCTAGATTTACAGTTTTCTCATATCATGTAAATAATCCCAAAAGCAATTATGCAAACTAGCAACATGGGAAAGGGGAGGAAATTAAATAAATCCAAACCAAAAATAAAAGTTGAAGTTTCAGCTGCAGTTCAAGCCAGTTCAAGAATAGCTCGGTCATTTACTTTAATCGGGTGCAGAGAAAAATTGTTTTCAAGCATGTCTATATATATAAATCCATGAAGGACCGATACTTATGCTAACAAACCATGCTAATATATTCATTAGCAAAATCTGTCAGACTCCTAGAGATAGACTCTGTTCTTTCTTTATAACTACAGCAGTTCAGACTCAGTGCTTGTGATTAATGTGAGTGTTTATAAATCCAGTTCAGTCAGATTTTGTAACTGTTATAGAAAAGCACAAGAATGTTCTTTTAGACATGATATCCACACATCAAGTGAATATCAAAAGCCTACATACCTGTGTTCAACATGCCAAGATTATGAAACGAGAGCACGATAAATCTATAAATGATTTTATCCTGTTTATTTATCCTGTACGGTTTATTTGAAAAACAAAGATTTATAGGGGTAAAAACTATCAAAAAGCATCAACAACCGGATTGCATCAGCGTTCAAAGTCTTGAACTAACACTTTGAAGCATCTTTTGATTTATTTTAAGCATTAGGCTTTGGTCAGAGTCTGCCACCATCCCACATCTTGACCTTATATTTGTCCTGTCTGCCTTGCAAATACATTAAAACACATTTTCTTCCAGTGGGTTTGTTATTTTGGCGATTTTGGACGCTTGGACTCACAGTGGTGCAGAAGATAACTAAAATGCCCAATCTTTTCTTCATCTAAAGCTTCTGAGTGAAAAGTATTTTTTCATCTAGCTAAAAAGAAGTAACCCCTAAGCCAGATGCTGCCACCACCTGCTCTTGTGACCACATAGACCATAGACCACATTTACAAAACTCCCTCGATTGCACTAAAAAGCGCTGTACCGGTAAAACATATATCTAATTTATCCAAAACAACAAATTAAAAGAAATAGATCAACAATAAAATATAAGGACCTCTAAAAAACAGAGTATAATAACCAATGAGTAAATCAAACGTTATTTAAAAGATTACACCAATTGATCTGGTTTCTTCCCCTGCTGAGTAAGATACACGCAATCAAAAGTTTTCCCAAACCATAACAAATTCTCTGACAAGGTTTTGGGAAGTTTTAGCCAGAAATTGAATTTTTGGCTTGGAAAATAAGCCGTTCGTCTTCCAACCCTATTCTACTCCTTAGTCCAGACATATGTAGCCTCCTCCTGACTGATACTTTTGTATTATGGGATTGTTTTGATCTTATCTTTTACAAACCAAAAACCTGGCATTTTAACACTGTATAATTGCTGTTTAGTTGAAGGGAAAAAAATAGTTTTCTTATCTCATCAGTTTCTGAATAGGGTCAGTGGGGTCATTTCACTGCATGAAACTACTGAATATTTCAAGATGCATTGAAATAAAGGGTTGAGAAGGCAAGTCTACAGAAAACAAAAACCAGTGACTGCATCATTATGTAGTATCCCAACATGACTTCAGCAACATATTCCCAACTGCAACAACACCATCGACGAGAATCAGAGCAGTCGTTTTCAATACACCATTTTGTTCCATACTTAACCAGGTCTGGTATATACCTCAACCAACCAACTTTTCCTGACTGAACAAGAACCCTGTGAACCAGTACAAAAAAACAGCTGCTTGTAATGTTAACACCATGTGTCATTGTCAGGAGCATTAAAGAGATAATTACATTTTATATACTGCTGGGGCACGCTGCTGCCTCTGTTGAGTCTGTGGACCATAAGGCTTAGCTGACACTTACTCCCGTGAGTCTTAGATTTAACAACTCCAATACTGCTGGGACATGTATGTGCTGGAATTAACAGGCAACATAACAGTAATAGCATGTGATAGATGGGACGTTTTTGAGTTTGCAAACTGTCGTGGCCTTTCGATGTCACAGTAGTGCTTGCTGCAATCATCACATGGACAAATGAGCAAGGCAGATGCCATTGTGTTCATTAGGACTTCTAGAAAACAATGCTTGGAGAATGCGGAGAAAGAGAAAAAAGAGAAGTCAGAATGGAGAGAAAATATCCAGTTAAATTGGTTGAGAAGCAGGAATGAAAACGGTGAAATGGAAGAAGTGGCATATTTGCAAATTGTGAAAGGATCATTCCTTATCTATTCATATGTTACTATGACTCATCCTTTCGAGCTGCCAAAAATAGCTCAAAGTGCACACAGTGCTGCTCAGCACATTCATTCTGCTCAGTGAAAACAATGGGAGGATGTGCAACAGAAGGTAGGAGATAAAGGAAAAGGCTGGGAGTGTTACAGTGAAAGTAATGTTCTGTAAATTTGCAAAGCAGTCAGGATATAAATGGAGCTCACATCCAGTTATTCAAACGCAGTAACGACAAACTTCTGAAAGACTTTAAACTATAATTGATTCCTATAAAATATGGGCTTTTTTACCCCCCAGTCAAAATAAATGTCTGTAGTGAGTCCCACAGAAAGAGTTTCTGTGATTTTTTGCTGAACCACAGCAGTGTTGTCAGCATTTGTTGAAATCATACAATATTTATCTTGTAACCTTGGGGGTGTTGTAATATCAAAATCAATACAGAGATGCAGAAATCAGAAAGAAACCTAAACCAAAAACGCCTAAATTAATGACAATAAAAATGTGGATCAGATGTTCTAAAGCAACATGTATAGATGTTCTATTTGAATGGCACCTAACCAGGAAAGAAATCACAGGTCTAGAAATAGTGCCTGGTGTTTTCACCATTGTGTTCTCACCTCCCACACTGCTTAGATGGATGTTGCAAACACTGAAAGAAGGTAAATCACTTTAGGCACCTACAAACTGCTGATCCCTGAACTGGAATGACTGCTGGCAGTTCATCATTGGCTGAAGCAACCTCAGCCTCTGTGGACAACTTATCCAACGACTACTTGCACGCCCAACAACTCTTCCGCCTCAGAAATTTAGGCTATGCCAACATTCAAAATAGAAGCTTAACACAGAGAATGTTTCAGACTTAGATATTGTTACTATTTTATAAACTATTTTGTCTTAAATGAAAAAGGGAACATTTGAAACATCCTAAAGATGCCCTTCAGAAAAAAAAAAACATTTCCATTTGTGTCTCAGTTCAAAATACCATATATTAATTTATTTAAAAAAAGTCTGGACGAATGTGATAATATTCTATTCAAGTGTACATATGGTACGAGAGATTAACAGGTTTGAGTTTTTATCAGAACTGGTCTTCGGTATGGGCTTTATGGTTCTGCTCAGAGCATCACAGCTCAAGAGGAAGTCATGAAGTACAGAAAAATAAAACATTTTGTCATTTGCCCAAAGATGAGTTATGTCATGCTTAATTACATGTCAAGTCAATCAGGACGGGTGTCCCCTCTGGTGTGTACAGTGTTAACACTGTATGAAGACATTACTGTACATCAGGGGTTGACTGATAACGCTGATGTTTGGGCCATAAAATAAAGAAATCTTCACTTTTTCTTTTTGACTTTCTCAGGTACAAAGTTATAAATATTTAGAGCTGTAAGGTTTGTGGCTGGATTACTGTAGACTGAATGCAATCTTTAAAACCAAATTTGACATTTATAAAAACTTAACTTTACAGATGATAAAATAAAATAGGTGTCTGAATTATCTGTCTGTCAGACCACCCATCCCTCTGTCTGTCTCGCCATCTCTGAAAAGTTTCATTTTTTGGTTTTATTAATCAACGGGTTTTGTAGCGCGTGGGGGGTACCATATGTATATCTAAAATAAACTTTAGTTCATTATAAAAATAATCTAACACAATTTGTTAGAAATGTGTAAAAAACACCTACATCTCTTCTTTTTTTCAGAGTTAAAATGTAATACCTTTCCACATGCAGTTAACACCAAGTTATATATACCCCTGGCAGACATAGATTTAAAGTATCCTTTTAATTTTACCACCACATTTATCTAACTGGATATAATACCAATGTTTTGAACTGACCCAGCCATAGTCTGGACTTGAATCTGGCAGAGAATCTGGTTAAGAGAGCTAAAGATTAGGGGGAAAACAAGACGGTCTGCTAACCTCAAAGACTTGCAGCTCATCGCAAAAGATAAATCATCAAAATACCAGCAAAAACTCAAAACGCTGCAATGTCAGTGAAGACTTTCTCATCAATTACTGGGAAGGTCTAAATCTATACACTTCTTAAACTATTTACGCATCTGAAACAAATTAAATTTTTAAACAAAAATTATTATAAATCTAAATTTGCCAGGTTTAAGAATAAACTCGGGGTTAACTTTACTACATTCTATATATATGTAATACCATAAATTTTACAATGTAATACATAGGAAGGAAATAGGGATTCTGGGGATGACAACCATGTGCAAGGATCTATATAAATTCATGTTTTTTTTCAATGTTTATAGGAGTACTAAGTAAGAAATTTACTGTACAAGTAACCAAAATCATTCTGATTTATCACATGGGGTGGAAGTAACATTCTCTATAAACAATCAGTTCTCTCCATCAACAATGTCTTAGTCACGTTTTTCTCCTTTCAAAATTAGAGGTACGGCCCGGATCTACTTCAGTTCAGAGTGTAGCCCGAGTTTACTTCCTGGTTCCTGAGCCAATCATATGAGAGTTTCCAGGGTTCCCAAAACGGAGCGCAGCATTTGGTATTTTCTCTTGGCAAAAGAGCAGCACCCTTTAAACATAGAAGCCAGTAAAAGTAGCAGACCAGAAATAGAACAGAATATATCTATCCTGTGAATGTAAAAATTCAGTGTTTCACAGCAGCAACAGAGGACAGTTGAGGAAACGGCATAGGCTTTTGTCAATGACAGGCTGCTGTGTACGTATTGCTCCAATTTGATACAATAGGTGTCATTATTACATATTGTTCCTTTAAAGAAACCCTAATGGCAAATATAAGTGTCAAATATAAGCTATAAAAAACAAACTTTTAACAGCAATTAACAAAATAGCTAAATTGAAAATAACATTAAGACAGTTCAAACTACATTTTACAGCAGCTAGTGTCTGCTGAGCAGTCACACAGCCTGACTCTATAATTAACTATTTGTGTAAACAAAAGTATTGTAGACTAAAAAACGTCCAAAAGTATGCTCAAAACACAAATCCCTGTATCAGAAGCTGTCTTTTACAGCTTTTACTCACTTCTAAAATGAATATGCAACAAATCAGACTCACAATAACTTGTCCTCACCTTTTATCTAAGTGACTCCAAGAAAAAAAAATTAAACCCATAAGGTTAAAAAATACAAAGTCTGTTTCATCGAATAACTTTAAGTGTTTTAGTTTTAGTCATTCTGGAATTATCACATCCTAGGAAAATCCATCCCATCTTGTCACTGTAGGCAAGAAAGAATCGTCTTTAGGAGCCTCCAGATCTGAGAGGGAAAACTAAAACACAATCAACTGAAGTGCCAAGACAAACAAGCTAAGTAACACGAGCTGTTAGTGAGCCGTGACAAGACGATTACGTTGGTGGCAGCTAATTGTTCCCTGTTATGAAGAAACACAGACCGCCATGTCATTTACCAGCTTCTGTTGCCAATCTCTGTAACAGGGCAGGGGAAAAGAGGTTCCATCAAAGGATCTTTGAAATGTTTGGATGCCCCAAATTTAGAGATTACTACTTTTGTTCCTGGCTCTTGTCACTGAAAAATCCAAGTTTCACAAGTCGAAATGTGAGTTTCTTCCGTCCAACTTTGAAGTCACCTCTGAATCTGCTTACAACAACATGGCACTGGGACAGCACCCAAAAAAAGTGTCAAAATGTAATCTTCTAAGTGTGTGTGTGGGAGGGAGGGGGAGCAATCATCTTAGAAAGTAAACTAACTATCCGTCGTTGTGCCAGAAGGGGTGGCAGGATCGGCTCAACCCGCGTAGCCAAGGTTAGCATTATGAAACAGTAGGCCTGTTTTACAGTACTGCATGGGCAGAGGACGGGAGGTTTTTCATGGCTGTTAGACAACTGGGGACTATTCTCAACTGTAAGGGAACATTTTTTTTCCCCCACTTTGTGACAGAGCTGGACGATTACCAAGGCAGCCACCCTGTCCCCCTTGGTATGTAGACTCTGGCGCTCCCATGCACAAGGAGGGACAACAAGGGGGCTGAAATGTATGTTTGTGAGAGAGATGGAAAGATTAGGGCTGAGAAAAAAAGTTTATAGTACAGCTTAAACAGAGACACTGGTAGCATTGGTAACACAAATAATCTGATGTTGCCGTAGTTATCACAAGAGACGATGATGTTTTTCCATTCCAGTGCTATTTCAGTTCATGCTGAAACACAAGGTCACTTTTTAGACAAAGGGTCACATTAAAGGCCTTCACTTTATGGCAGTTTATGGAATATTTTTTGAATATTTGTTTGGGTACTTTAAACATCACACTTCTAAGCAGTTTGATCTCTCTTTGCTTAATAAGAAAAATGGGTTAGAGGGAAAAATCTCTTTCAAACAGCAACTTTCATATCTTAAATGATGCATGAAATAACCAGCGTATGAAATATAATATAATGAAAGTGTCGACGCTTTCTGCTCTGTGTTCATGTTACTTCCTATTTTTCTCTTTCTCCTGTTGGCCAGGGTTTGGTGTTTTAGAGTCTCTCCTGCAGAGTTATGTTCTGTTTGTGTACTTTTGTGTTGTTTCTGATCTCTGTGTGTTTACTTTCTGTTCTGCCATTCATTCAATTAGATTCCCCCAGTCTCTGTTGTTTAGTTTTCTCTCTCATCTACTCTCACTCTGGTTAATTAGTCTCCATCTGTCTCTTGTTCTAACAATTACGGCTGGACGATATAGAAAAAAAGCATATCGATAAAATCATATTGATCGATATTGATAATTATCAACAAATTCAAAACATTTATTTTAAGTGCAGTCCTGGCCATTTTATGATGTTGCTTAGTGACTTATTTTTAGATACAGAACACACAAACACTGAATTCAAATTCAACCATTTATTCTACCAACTTTTTACCAAACTGCAAGCTTTAAAAAAAAAAAAAAAAAGAATGTGTGCTCTCTGAACTCTTTGAAGGGGGCGGAGCGTTCCTGGGTCTGTGTTTGTGATTGGTTGAGAGGATGTAGTGACTGTAATATTAACTTACATGATAGGCTAGAATGCAAAAGGAAGGAAAGCTGTTTTTCTATTAAACTTTTTATTTAACGTTTTCTTTCTATCATCAATATGTCTATCAATCGATATATATTGTTAATAAATTATCGTCCAGCCCTACTAACGATCATATCCCCCTTTCGTTCTTTCAGTCACTGCAGGTTCACGCCGTTGTCCATTGTCTGCTCCATTGCCGGTTGTCTCCATTTATGCCACTGGATTTTGGATCCGTCTTGGTTTCCCGCTCATCAGTTCTTGTTTTTGGACTTTTCTTTACTAAACATGTTTTTGTTTTCTATTTACTCTGCCTCCCTCTTGCCAGCATTTGGGTCCTCAAAAACACCGCCGCTTTAGCAGTAATAACTTTAGATAGTTTTTTGTTTTTTTTAGATTCAAAACATTTCGGCTCCTTTTTATGTGTGGTACATAGTATAGATCACATTAAAGGTGGGGCTTTTTATATTGCCTGTACCCTCTGCACCTATGCTTCCAGTAAACTAAACACGCAGCTATGAAGCTCAGGAATATTTAAAAAAAAGAATATTTTTCCTTTCAACATTATGATTAAATATTAGAAATAGAGTCTGGTCGTCCAGTTTAACATTGGTGACAATAGGCTGAGACAGGGAGAGGAAGCTCTCTCTTCTGCTGTAACGTTGAGTGTCGGATGACAGCATTGCCAAGCACAAACCTAGTCATTATAATCATTATTCCAGGCAATAAAGAGGCCTGTACGTATCCTCATATTTGTTTTACATCTCTGCATAGTAGGATGCAAGGGAACCAAGATAAGTTAGAAGCAACAAAAGAAAACAGAAATTGTGAGACTAATACAACAACCTGTTTCTAGATGTGTAAATACATCTAGATTATTACCAAATTGGGTATTTGAAAGGGGAAAAAACAGCCCTTTCACCCCGTTCATGGCTGTCAGGAAACTTTCACTCCCATGAATGGATGTGATTTGGCTCTGCACTTGTGCAATCAGCGCCTCTTGTTTAAACTGAAATAGATTTTTCATCCCGGCACAGTTCAGCCAAGAGGCAGAGCAGCCTCTCTAAAATAAATGGTAACACAAAAAAGGCTAAAATTATTTTTCCTTTTTACTGTCACTGTAAACCCCGGCAAAATGGCAACCCAGTATGAGCGGAGGGGGGGTTGGGGGGGTGGGGGGGTGGATTAATGACTGCTTCACAAACCGGGTGTGAATGAGAAGCAGCTGAATACCCCAAAGAAAGAGACAAGCCGATCACAGGAGTGGAAGATGAAAAAATAAAAAAAGAGGGAACGTTAAACAAATTCGATTTAAAAGCAAATAACAGTTGGATTTGGCGGCGGGGATGGCTCGCCTATCTGGGTGTCAAGCATGTACCGTGGGTGTGCTAAACAACATCCAAACATCCCCAAATCCCCCCGGCGCCTATTGAGAGGCTAAAGAATCTGAGAAAGTGACTGGCTAAGGGAAACAGGAGTGCAGGATTGAAGGTTGGGGGGTGGGGGGGGGGTGTAAAGTAGAGATATAGGGAGTGTGTAATGGGGAGAGAGCAATCAATGGGTACCCCTGGAGCGAATAAGAGCCATGACATCATTGTATGGCAAGGAGCACCGAGTGGGGTGGTGACGGGGAGAGGATGGAGGGCGCCCACAGTCACCCATTCTGCCTGCCGGGGCCCATCCGCTGGAATGGATAAGAGCCGAACAATGTGTACGCCATGAATGGGATCCCAAATCCCACAGGAGAAAAAAAAACAAAAAACAAATCACCAATGGGAAAGTAGAAGGCTGAGGGAGAGATGGATAAAGAGACGGAGAGAGATGGAGAGAGACCCTTAAAAAGATGTGCACACAAAGCAACAAAGCATCCTGGGACATGTAGAGCAAGACAAGTAGAGACCGACACAAAGCTGCTTTTGTGCTTCCAGGCTGGTGGGTGGCTCGGAGAGACCGATCTGAACTCGGCGCTATTTACATCCGAGCCTCTCCAATATATTGATTGGGTCATGTAATCCCTAAGACGATGAAGGGAAAGAGGGTTGGATCTGAGCGCGTTCGTTTGCCGGGGTCTGCATGCGTGTGGGAGGCAGGATCGGTGCTTTACGTAACTCGTCAGGAGGAGAGTGAACGGCTTTGAGTTGCGATCAAAGTTGTGCTGGTTTGACAGAGACACGTGAGGCACGGAGGGATGTTTGGGGAGGCTCTGATCACAGCACCTCCTCGTACAAAGTTAAAAAGACGAGGCTTAATTGCACTCCTCGTCACGCAGCGTTAATAAGTAAAGTCACAGGCTTAACTTACAGGACTCAAACTGTGTGTCGAGTGTGTGAGACTCTGGGTTGTTGTTTGCCTTTGAACAAAGGGCTTCCGCACTTCCATGATTACAGCACTCATGGTGTAAGCAACAATAAAGGAAAAAAATAGAATCAGAAGAGAAAAAAAGTCATTCATGTTTGATGCTTTGATAACAAAAAAACAACAAGCGGGTTTCCACAACTTACAGTAGACTTTGTTAGAATTTGAAGGAAAGAGGCTTAACTCGACACCAAAATCTCAAAACAACAAATGATCTCATACAGCTGCAACCAGATGTTTTCATACACCATAAAAAGACAATTACATCTTTAATCACTTTCTGATATGAAACCACATTAAAGCCTTCCTGTTTTGGCTCAGTAAGGTTTAACAAAATTATGACTAGCCAGATTAATAATTACACTCCTATGCCTTTAGGGAAAGTCCAGATGATGATGTCATGGCTTTCTAAGCTTCTTGTTGGTTCATTGAAAACACAGGAGACACATCTGTGAATGTACTTTAAGGCAGCACCTCAAAATACAGAGTGTGATTATTCGCAATATAGCAAGTCCTGTTCTGACATGGGTTGGAAGGTCACTCAGCGAGGAAGAAGCCATTAATCCAAAAGCAACATAAAAAAGCCTGATTAGAATGTGGAAATGTAAAGAAAAACCTTCATTTCTGGAGAAATGTCCTTTGGTCTGAGGAAATTAAAATTAAAGTGTTTGGTAAAAAGGACGTTTTCTGCTGCAGGAGGGACAGGTGCACTTCACCAGCATTTTGAATCGTCTTGTTACTGAATAGTGCTAAATAAAAAAACTTGTTTTGCCTTGCCTTCACAAAGAAAACAGCATTATGATGAAAGGAACATTATATTGGATTATTGGCAGCATCTAAGGACATGACAGGAAATTGAAGCCTAGATAAGAACTTGAAATCTGTTAGAAATGGCTTAAGGTATAGAAAACATTTGAACAAAATGACTGTAGTTCTACCCAATACTGAGAAATGCGTGTAAACTTCAAAATTAAAAGTATTACACTTTAATTATTCTAGCGTTTAGCAAACATGAATAATTTTGGCTATCCTAAAACACAAAAACATTTTCTGATTTGTTGAGCAAGAAAGGTAAAGTGTGTTTTTACACACTGCATGTAAATATCCTGTTTCAACTGTATAAATACATCCCAAACCAAATAACTGTACTGGGATTTGTATATTAGAATGAATAAAAAGAGGAAGCCAGCGAGTGCTTGAACAAAGGTGGAATAACGCAACACTGCGCAGCGGCAACTCTCGACAGATCTGACAGAGAAATAGTCCTCCTGAAAACGTAGAGGCACTTGTGTTTGAATGAGGACAATTTACCGCTCAGATGCTGTGATGCTAACTGGTACTCAGCTACTGAGCTATCAGAAAAGAGTGCAGCAGGAGCTGTCCTTAAAGTCCATGTTTTACTGAAAGCTTACTGAACTAGTGCAGCATCACATCATCACGGGGGGGGGGGAACTAATTTTGGCCCCTTTTTCAGGTTCTACAAGAAAGTCTGACATTCGTTACAGTACTGCATAAAAAATATTACAGGCATTTATCAATTAATTAGAATATTAATCGAAAACGAGTTTCATTAAGCAATTCAGCACTAAAAGAGAAACTCATATAGATTGCTCACACACACGGTGATATATTCTAAACATTTTCTTCTGGTCATTTTACAGTTGAGGAAAACCCACAGTCTAGTTTCTTAAAACTTAGAAAATGAAATATGCTGCCATGGGGAAGATGGCTGACTTTATGTCCAGTAGACAATATTCCTTACCTTCTACGAGGAAGGTAAGCCACAAAAGGTAATTGCCAAAGCAAATATCTATTTGCAAAATGCTGTATCCAAACATAATGTTGGAAAGTCTAGAGCAAGGAAAAACAATTTGTTGAATATTGTAGAATACCCTCAGCATAATTAGACTATGAAGCGCATAGAGAAGTTTGAGGAAGATTCACAAAGTGTGGCTGCAGAAGGAGTCACCGATCATGCAGACATATCTGCAGTACATAGGCTAAAACTGTTGAATACCTTGTGTTAGTATGCTTGTATAATCACTCCATAAATAATATTTTTTTTTGTTTGTTTGTTTATTTAGGGGAAGAAAAGAGATACCTGACAAGCTAAAGGCTGCCGTTGAAGCAACCAGGGCTTCCTCACTGCAGCAGTGGTAGAGACTGATCTGCTCCATGCCACGCTGATGCGGGCATGGAGCAGCCATGAGCAAGCCAACGGAGCAAGCCAACGGAGAACTGACCAAACATATTCAGTACAAACATATTTTATGGAAATTATGCAATGCAAGGTCATAAGCTACATTAGTCAAACTAGGCTGTGTCAAAATTGTACATTCCTCATCCTCTGCACAAAGGTGGCGGCGATTCAGCATACAATATCAATTGATTATGCAATGAATAAAATGTGAAATATATCCAAACTGTGACAGAAGCAAATTGTATTGAACATTTTAACGCCCAGCGACCCCCAAATTTATTGTTTTGTCCTTTAAACAGTAAAAACCATTTACCATAAAAATCAGGCAGAGCTGATTTAAGTCCATAATGAAGAAGGATTAGACATTTTGTTCACAATAAAGTGATGTTAACTTTATATTATTCATTAATATATCCATACCTGTCATACTGTAATATTGTTTGGGCAAGTACATTTCCTAGTTATCTAAAAAAATACTACTTTTACAAAAAGCTTTTGTATGCTTAGCAACATTTTCTAAAGTTGATGCAGCTAGTGCTCCCCTTTTCTCCAAATTACAGTTGTTGAATATTTATGAAATTAATATTTATCAAACATGTACCTTTGTTTTTATGATAAAACAAGGTCAGTCTCCTGATAGTTTCAAGAATTATTTTGTTAAGAACTGCCAAGTGCATTCTTATAATACTAGACAAGCTTTGTCTTCTCATTTACCATTAAGTATTAAAACTCAAGGGCAATTTTCTTTTCAGCATCGTGGTGCAAAACTTTGGAATGAATATGGAAAATATTTGGAATTTTCAGAAATAAATGGTAGAAAGTCTTTGAAAAAAATACTGTTATCCAAAAAGGACAGTGATGTATGATTTTACAAATATTGACTCCCTGAAATCTGAAAGCTAAAATGTAAAAATAATGTTACTGTACATGTCTTTTCTGTTTACTCTCTCGAGTAAAATGTCTTTCATAATGTGAGATGCCTGATGTTTTGTTGTTTTAGGGGTGTGGCCTTTGGTATAAGCCCTATGGGGTTTCTGTCACACTCCATCACATTTCTTATTTTATTGATGTATTCTGAGTTTCTATTTTGATTTGTGATAATAAATAAATAAAAATAAAAAAAGACAGATTTTAAATTTACCATTATTATTTGACCATCTGTTTCATTCCCAAAACAATTCACTTTCTGTCTGAAATTCTTGTGCAGCAGAGTCTGACAAAAGATCCTGATGAGGGTTTCAGCATGTCGGCTCCTTCCTGATTCCTAAACGTCGGAGATGGTGTTCTTGCGTTCTGAGCCCCGTGGATTTGTGTCATCTGTTTTCTCCCCCCGAGCTCATCGCGGTGGAGTGGAGAAGATGTGGCTTACTGTAAGTCCTATCTGTTTCACAACACCTGGAAGTTTCCTGACACTTTGCAGGAGCGAATGATCCCAAACGTTTAGTCGGAGTGCAGACAACATCTACGGCTTTTTATATCCCTGAAGGATTCCTTCTTGGTTGCTGTTCTGAAAGTTTAACTTTTTCCCCCTCATGCTAAGGTTTTTTCAGAGTTTATCCTTATCAACACCCAGGATCTATATGATAGAGGGCATTATCCACTGAAGGAATTGTAAACCCTCTTTGGCAAAGTGGGAATTATAATAATGGGTTATGTATACAGTTGAAACAAGACGTTTACATATACTATATAAAAAGACAAAGAAACTTTTTTTCCCCCCTCACTGTCAGACATATAATCTAAATAGGCTTTTTCCGAGTATGTGTCTTTTTTAAATAATATGTAAACTTCTGGTTTCAACTGTATAAAACCAACTTGTCAGTTGATCAAAATTTTCAAGCATAAAGGGGAACAGAAAAAAAAAGTGCAACAACCACAATCACAAAACACGTCCGCACCCCTGAAAAAGGTCTGTAAAAATCTTTAAAATAAATAATAAAGTCTTCTTTTAGTGCAGTAGCATCATGTTAGACTGAAATAATTTGAAAATGCCAACCTTTAATCATAGTAAATTTATTCAGTCATGGGAAAAAAATACATTTAAGAAATAATTAATTTTCACAATGTGCTCCCTTCTCGCTCACTGAAAATACTTGGTCCTCTCTTCTGCACCCTAATTCACAGGCTTTCTATATTTAGTTTTAGGGACCGTGGCCACGACAGGGAATTAATTTTGAGAACCATTTCTGTGTGGATTTGGCCGAAAGTTTTGGATTCTTATACTGTTGAAAGGCCAATGAGAACTGTTTGTCAGTTTTCTGCAAAACCCTAACAGATTCATTTTAAAATACCCTGAGAAACAGACCCATAGCATAACTGATCCTCCACCACATTTAACAGCAAGCATGAGGGACCACAAATATCTATATATACATACACTACATTTGCAAAAGTATTTGCTCACCCATCCAAATAATTGAAATGAGGTAAACTGTGGGAGCAGCAGATGCTGAGGCGTAGGGCTGGACGATAATTCAATAACAATATTTATCGATCCATAGACGTATATCAATGATAGAAAAAAGGTTCAATAAAAAGTTCAATAGAATAACAGTTTTCCTTCCTTTTGCATTCTAGCCTATCATGTAAGTTAATATTACAGTCATTACATCCTCCCAATCAATCACAAACGCAGACCCAGGAATGCTCCGCCCCCTTCAAAGAGTTCAGAGAGCACCTGTTTGTTTGGGGGTTTTTTTTAAAACTTGCAGTTTTGGTAAAAAAGTTGGTTTGTATAAAAGGTTGAGGTTGAATTCAGTGTTTGTGTGTTCTGTATCTAAAATAGGTCACTAAGCAACAGCATAAAATGGCCAGGACTGCACTTAAAATATATGTTTTCAATTTGTTGATAATTATCGATATCGATCAACATGATTTCTATTTTATCGATCTGCTTTTTTTTTCTCTATATTGTCCAGCCCTACTCAGCTGCATAGAGGTCGCCAACCTTCTGCACAGTCAATCACTACCGACCTCCAAACACCATGCAGCCTCCAGATTAGCTCAAGAAACGTGTGTAGAGAGCTTCATGGAATGGGTTTCCACACACTGGAGTCGTAAATCACCAAGTGCAATGCAAAGCGCTGGATGCAGAGGTGTAAAGCACACAGCCACTGGGCTCTAGAGCAGTAGATGCGTGTTGTCTGGAGTGACAAATCGCATTTCTCCATCTGGAAATCTGATGGACAAGTCTGGGTTTTCCAGACTCCAGGTGAGCTGCACTTGTCTGACTGTATTGTCCCAAGTGTAATTTTTTCTTTATGTTTTCTGGTGGTGGTGATGAGGGGGGGGGGTTGCTTCTCAGGAGCTGGGCCTGGCCCCATAGTTGCAGTCAAAGAAACTCTGAATGCTTCAGCACGCCAACTGATTTGGGACAGCTCTGTGGTCTCAACTTTGTGGGAACTGTTTGGAGATGCCTCTTCCTTTTTCAACATGACTGCACCCGTGTACAAAGCAAGGTCCATAAAGGCATGGATGAGAGAGATTGGCTCCAGTAAAATGAGGTTTGGAGATTTTCTTTCTCCCCCTTTATCATAGGCCTCACTGTGTGTGTTGTGGAGAATTTTGGGTCCTCATCCAGACTTTTTTGTTACTATTCTAGTTGTTCTTAACTATTCATTGATAGCCCTGGCTGATGATATTGAAAAGTTGTCTGTTTGCTAGTAGCTGTAGTCAGACTTATAAAGAGCTTCACATATTTGCCTGACCTTCAAGAAATGTATATGTATTCTTGTCTTTCCCATTTTGAAGGGTAAATGCACCCAAATTAAATATTAGATTTTTTTTATCTGTGTAATATTATGCAAGTTTGTAAAATCACTCATTTTAATCCTTTTCACACATCAGTGCCAGGGCTGCCAATTTATTTGGAGGGTACTGCGGTAAATCTAGTGTTTATTATAAAAACAAAACAAAAGACATGTATTGATTGAATGTGCCATGAATTAAGAAAAATCTGTAGGGGCAAAATGTCCAGGATTTGTTTCCAAATAGAGTTTTGAAGCGGGGGAGTTTTGTGTTATCATCTGCCATCAAGTCTGTCTGAAGCTATTAACTAAAGAAATCCCTTAAGGCCTCTGCCAGCATGTAGAACCTATATTGGCTCATTAGTTCAACGTGCCTTTGTGGCCTTGCATGTACCAAATAATTATTGAAATCTGTCACAGTTACTTTGTAAGTGCATAGTCTGTGGTATAAATGTCACCATAGCCTTGCTTTTCTTCTTTTTTTTTTTTTTGAGCAGATGCTCAGTTTAAAACCAAAAGATAAAGGGAGAAAGGAAACGACCCTGATGAGTGATTTTTTTTCCCATTTTCAGACACACCAAAGCAAAAGCCGCGAGCCTCCTTCGCAACTGTTAATAAAAAAAAACAGCAGCTCTGAGCAAATGACAAAAGAGAAACAAATAGTTTTCCATTTTATAACTATTTTCTTGCAAAACCCTTTATAGATTTATGTTTTCACGCCTCTGGGGAATGAAAAGAATAATTGTTCTCGAGAGGTTATAAGAGATATGGATTTGTGAGCGACCCGTTACATCTTTTCCTACACATTATTAAAAAAGACAAAATCTGTTATGTTGCCCACTATTATATTTGCCCTGAAACAATTGTTTTAAACATTTTAAAATGCAAATTTTTAATATGCATATAAGATAGTTGCTATAATCTGTTTATTAAGATCCTCACAGTTTTCTATAAAACTACCCACCAATACTGTAACTGTATGGTTAGTACAGCTAATCCTGTTTTCAATTGAACTAAAAGTGGGCTTTCAAATGTGTGAAGTTTGAGGTTGTGGAAGTCCTGATGTGAAGAAAAGCTTTAATCTAAACTCTAGGAGGACAGTATTGAGGTAGGAGGTTTTATTTTTAAAAAGGACTTTTATGCCGTTTTCATCAAATTTCTGAAGATCTGGTGACATTGATGCTTTAAAATCTAATACATATTCCAGTTGTGAAGAAAGGCCTCATGTGTCAATAGTTAGTAAAGGTCTGAAGATGGACCACAAAATCAGATGAAGTTTGAAAAATAACAGGTCACCCAGGCTGGCTCTAAGGAAAAAGGAGGCAATTTTCTGGGATAAAATATAATTTGTAGACTTCTATCAATGGCTAGAGAAGGAAGTACCACTACAAGGAACTTGCACATTAGTAGCTTGCTTGTATTTCAGTCCTGGTTTCATTGTGAATATGCAAAAAAAAAATGTTAAGCTGCAAGTTTTTCAAGCCCGTTTTGTTAAATTGCTCTTTACATATATATTTTGAGATAAAAAAAATAAAATAGGTCCCATTAGTCGCCTCTCGTGATCCAAGAACAGGTCACAGAGGTAACAGCTGTCGAAGGGGAACCTTGACATCCCTCATCCCAGCAATAATCTCCAGTTCCGGAGTCTGGCTGATCCCAAGACGGCTCGTCTTCTCACAATGGGGACATGCTTGGAAACAATCTCAAGTAGCATCCTGATCAGATGTCACAACCACCTCAGCTGACTCCTTTTAATGGAGAACCAGCTCTGCTCTGAGCTCCTCTTAATGGACTGAATTTATAGCACTTTTCTAGTCATGCTGACCACTCAAAGCATTTTACACTATAGCCACATTCATCCAATTGCACTCACTAACATGCAGACACACACTTAAGTGCCTTGGGGCACATCGAAATGTGACAGCAGGGAGCTAAAATCAAACCCACAATCTTCTGATTGCTAGACGACTACCCACTGAGCCGCAGTCGCCGCTGAGCTCTTCCTCTCACCTTAGTCGCCCTGTTTCTCATGACCATAGGCGAGAGTTGGGATGCAGATCGGTTGGTAAATGGAGAGATTTGCTCCATGGTTCCCGTCTTTCTTCCCCACAAACGATTGCATTACTTCAGACTGGAGACCCAAACCGTCTACCCATCTTCCTCTCCATCTTACCATCACTCCTGAACAAGACCAGATACTTCAACTACTTTGTTTCAGGCAGAGAGAGACTCAGGAGTGAACAATTTACCTTTTTTCCAGTTGAGAACCATGGGCTCAGAGTACGAGCAGCCAACTCTACTAAAAGTTATAAACCTAGTAGTTTTTATAAAATGCCATCCTCCTTTTTAGTGCATATTGCTGAACATTTAAAAAGGAGGAACACGTTGCATATAAAGACAAATATACCACAGGTTTAAGCTGTGAAATATACATGCGCCACATGAATGTGGAAAACCACAGGTGGTTTTAGCTGTTTGTTTCCAAGCGCAGCATCCTCCAGCTAAAAACAAATCTGAACCGACAACAGATCTCAGAATCAGAAACTTCAATAAAAAGGTGTTTGTGATGAAAATCAATAAAATCAAGGTTTTTGTAGTCTGGATTAAGATGCAGCAAAAAGAAAACGTTGTAAAACAGATAAAACGACAAATTTGCGTCTGTTGTTACATGTGGATGAAAAAGAAACAGCATATCATTAACAGCTAGGAAAGCGAACTCCCTGAGGCTTCCCATGTAGACTTCTGCTATTACCATAAGCACTTCATGTACCCGAAGGGGAACTGGAGGATAGATTTCAGCAAATTCTCACTTGCTTCAAATACATCTTTCTCCCCCCACTGTGATTTTGGTGTTATCAATCCATCACCTTCCTCTGTTATTTTACCCTTCCCTTCACCGTCCCCTGGATCCTATACCTCCACTGCTCACAACGGACTCCTTATCAAGGTCGCTTGATAAAAAGAAACTCAGATTTCTCTTTCTTGGAATAACAGGCTCTGAAACAGGTCTTGTGTCCCACCTTTACTGAAAGATATTTCAATCAGTCTTTATGAGCTTATTTTAACAACCTGCCTCTTAAAACATTTCTTAAAGCTTGACTGCGAGGACATGTGCACGGCAGATGATCGGAAATGCATCGTTTCAAGAGACTTGTCACTATAGTCGGGGCGTTTCTAAATTAAGGAGGGATCAGCTTTTATTGGTGGGATGGTGAAATTGTAAATGGACTAAATTATAATGTGTTTTTCTGGTCATTTTGACCACTCAAAGCACTTTACATTATAACCACATTCCTCCACTCACCACTGCGCACATATTCATACACTGATTTGCAGATGGGTAGGTGCCTTTCCCGGGGACAGAGGGAAGCTGGAATCAGACCGGCAACTTTCTGATTGCAAAACTACTACCCACTGAGCTGCAGATGCTCACAGAATGCTGGTTGGAAAGAAACAGAAAAAACTTGGATGAATAACTTCAGTATATGACCGTAGCCAACACACGGTGCCATGCAAAAACCCACTCAGACCCTCTCAAACCCGTGCTTTAATGTTAGCAAAAGGCCAACTAGGGTATTGCAAATTAGCTTAGAGTTCATGGCATTTCTCAATACGTCAAAGCTGTCCCCACATCTAAAAAGGAAAGGAACGAAAAGAAAGACACTCGAATTTCTTCTCATGTATTTTCTAGGATTTTTTTATCTGACAGATAAACAGAACGTGCATGGTTTTCCAAAAAATAAAATAAAACTCTTCAGCATGTTAGTACCCAGCCCCCCCCCCCCCCCCCCCCCGAGGTGTCAATAGTTAGTAACTTTCCAAAACCACATTTTACTGGAATTACAGCTTCAAGTCTCTTGGGTTATGCATCTACCAGCTTTGTGCATCTAGAGACTGAAAATGTTGCACACTGGATGGAGAGCATCTGTAAACCTTAAGTCTTCTAACATATTTTAAATTGGATTTAGGTCTGGACTTTTGCTGAACCATGAATATGCTTTGATCTAAACTATTTTAGCTCTGACTGTTAGTGTCCTCCTGCAGGAAGGTGAACCTCCTCCCCAGTCTCAAGCTTTGTGTCCTGAACTTCGCTTGCAGTTCACTTTAAAATGGAACTTCTTATGGGTTTTATTTCAATAATTCTGCCTAAAAGACCAGATTTGTGTCCACAGGTTGTCCCACATGAGCTGTGGATGGCTGCAGTTGCTCCAGAGTTACCATTTTAACTCTGGACAATATGCATTTAAATGAGATTAATTAATGTTCTCCTGGCCTGGCCTCTCAGTTTGGGTGGACGGCCTTTGTCTTGGAAAATCTGCAGCTCTGTCAATCTTTTACTTTCCGCATTCCTCCTAACACCTTATGCACTCGACTCGTGATGCGTTGTATGGCTCAAATTGATTGGAGGAAAGAGATATGAGATGCTCTGGCAGTTCTCCTCCTCCTCCTCTGCTCTTCAGGGAGGGTTCTAATAAAGTAGTAGGCTGGTTAGATACAGGAGTGTCTGAGTCTCCACTTAGCTTCCACGGCAATCAATAAAATCTAAAGCACTGGTCTTGCCTTCCGCCCCTTCATCCTCTGCTCCTTCATTACTTTATAACCTTTACCCTTTTCTTAGTTGTTTTCACATCCTCTGTCACTTGTATGTCTCACCACGCCGTTCCTCGTCACCTTTTCGTTTTCTGCGTTCTCCAATTAGCAGCCACCCTCTCTTTTAGACAATTAGCAGCAGTCAGGGTGTTTAACCTGTGCGGTAATCACTGTTACACACAGGTAGCTGAATTTCTCAGTTGTTGCGATGCTTTCCCGAGCCAGAAGTTGCAAAGAGGTTTTTTTTTTTTTTAACCAAGAGCTAAAAAGATGTTCTACTCAGAAAACACCAAGTGGAAGTCGGAGTTTTTGAAAAGTGTGAAAAATTCATTTGCATCATCTCAGTCAGGAGAGTCTCAGACGCTACAGAGCTTCTAAGGAGGATGCTTCAAAACCTGTGAACCAACAGTGCCCCCTGCAGGCCGACAAAGAAGACGCATCTCTATTTTTCTCTAACTTTTGGCAGGGCTTGATTTTAGTCCACCAAGATTTCTCCACCAACAACAGGAAAAGTGGATTTAAATAAATTAATGCTTCACTTCAAAGCCTAGGGACAAACAGTAGAATCCAGTCCAAGATACATTTAGGAACATTTTGTTTTCATAGAGATAAACAAAAACAGTATTTTGTTTCGCCTTGAGGTTCCTTTTAAAAATGGCAAAAATTTAAATATGTCATCCCTTATTACAAGTTTAGGCTAAGCCTGCGTTGTCTCTGGGAAGAGTCCAAAGAAGCGAGGAGGAAAAACACTTCAGCTGGAACAACAACACCCAGGCGCAGAGGATAATCAGACCAACCGAGTCCCGGCTAAAGCTAACTAAAGATTTTAGCCTCCAGGACATCAAACAATGGTCCTGTGAAGCATTCACAGACTTCAGAATACATTTCAACTGTTTGATGGAGCATTAACGGCAGCATGACAAGTATTTCAGGTTGTTAGATCAATCAAAGCATCGAGTGTGAAGAAAAGATACCAATTAAACACGACGACAAAACTTGAGAGCCCATTCTGTTTTTTGTTTTTAACTCCCAGAAGGAACAGCAGATAGATGTGAAGGAGAAATAAAAGCTGCTACTAAATAAAAATAACAAACTTTAATGATAGATAAATAAAAACAAACAAACAGGATGAAAATGTCTTCGTATGGCGTCATATCTGCATGTTTACCTTTCACCCTTAGCGTCGCTGTAATACTTTATTAGATACATGCATCAAAGACAAATTAAGCATATTAAAAACAAAAATAAAAGCACCTTGGATAAATATTATATAAAGTCCATTTTTAGCTACAAATTGAGTCTACCAAGAGACAGAAGAGACCCCGGAGGTTTCATATAACAAGCTCCCTGATCTCGGCTCTTTACACTAGTTACTCTGGAGCCAGATGTTGGGCTCTCCTTAAATCAAGACAGGCAGCTTTGGGATTAACATCAATTAGCAAAAATAGCAGACAGGATATGATTCTCGTTTGGCATAAAAAGCAGGCAAACGCGTTTAAGTATAACCGAAGCACAGCAACAAGAGCGAGGTCGCGCTGGTCATGTATTTATGTGTTCATACCTCAGAATCTTCCTTACGGACCCCCAGCTGGAGGACGGCACTGGGAGACTTCAGACGGGCTTGGCTGGACTGGGCCATCTGCAGGTTCAGCTGCCAGCTGACAAAGTCCAGCTTAAAGACACAAACGGTCCAAGTTTACACACAAATAGCCAAGACAGATAAATGAGGCAGTTATAATATCTGTTATTTATAACAAGTTAAGATAAGATAAGATAAGATAGCCTTTATTGATCTCACAATGGAGAAATTCACTCGTCACATCGGCTCATACAAGAAGGTGCAGAGTAGGAAAGGTGCATTCAGTTATATACAGTGGATCTTCATATATACAATGGATCAAAAAGAATACCAAAAAAATACAAAAAAGGAAATAGGAATGGGCATATGATGTCTCATTTACATTCTTGGTGGTCTATATATATATATATATATATATATATATATAAACATATCTATATACTACAATATATACATATATCTATGCGCCTACATACATACGTACCTACGCGTATATATGTGCATATACATTGTATACATTTGTACATACATACATAATGTTCAGGTGTGGATAGCAGCAGAAGTCACTACATCAGGATTATTGCACGGGTTGCAGGACAGTGTATTAAATAGATTATTGCACATTAATTGTTACAGTTATGGTCACAGTTACAGTGCAGCATTGTAAAATCTGGTAGCAGCAGGAATGAATGACCTCCGGTAACGCTCCTTCTTACAGACAGGATGTCTAAGTCTGGCACTAAAGGAGCTAAAGTTGGGTTCAAAATAATATTAGTGCATTTAAATATATGTATTATAATGGTTTCATTTTCACCCATGCAAATGCATTAGGAAAATGTGTACATTCTGATATAGATCAAAGCATGAAGAAAAGAATGATCACATATTCACAAAGTGAAGAAACAGAGTTTTAGGGTGTTTAAAAAAAATTGTAGTTTCTTTATTTTTCTTTACAAACTTACACATTTACAGTATAACCAGAAATATTATTGCAGATGTAATGTTCCTGTGAATCCCTGAACTAAAATTAGTTGTGTTTAAACTCTCTCTGAGAACCATTTCCCATCTGTGCTGCATGGAGCTGACAACCTTCTGGCACCTGTAAGCAGGTAAACCAGCCCAGGAGACTGGACTGGATTCCTCAGAAACTATAAACAAGAGTAAACTACAGGGCCATCCAGCAGTGAGCAGCAACAGGTGGAGGAGGGGAAGCATGGCATCACTTTCCATTGGCTCTCAATGCCAGGTTTTAGTGCCATTAAAACCTGGAAGTGCCCAGCAATTATAATATGACAGAAATCCTATTTGCACCATGATTCAAAATGGCATGTTTGGAAGAAAAACAACACAGCTCAACATCAACAGATAACCATACTCACAAGTACAATATGGCGGTGGCAGCATCATGCTCTGGGATTACGTTTTTTAGATAAAACTGAGATTTTTGTCAAGGTGGGTTAGGGTAGTAAATTTAACACATAGGCAACATAGCTTAATGTAAATATACGGGAATTAGAATCTTGTAGAAAGACATTTACACAAATCTCACATAACATTTCTCAAAGCAGTATATTATAAGAGTTTCACATAAAAGAAGTACCAGTTGGTTTTGGCTGAAAACATTCAGAGAGCTGAAGATGAAGAGGGACTTTATTTTTCAGCATCCGAGGATGCATCCACATTTTTTAAAGAATAGAGTTATGAGAAGAAAATTAAAGTTTTGGAAAGTTATAGCAACAATTCAGAACTATATTAACAGACAGTCTGTGGGATTACCTGAAGATGTCTGTGGACAAGAGATTATTTTCACAATCGTATAGCTCTGGAGGACCTTTGAAAGTCAGAGTGGGCAAATATTGTCAAATCAAGATCCAGGATGTTCATAACCTCCCACCAGATACTGCTGACATCTAATCAAAAGATGGCTTAACACTAGAATTGTCCCTATAGTCACTGCAGGACTTTTCTTTTTATGGCATTGTATTGAGATATTTACTGCAAGTTTTGCATGTGTATACCTGAATGACTATTGGTAGATTTGTGACGGATGTTCCTGAGGTCCAATTGTTTTATTGTATTGTCTTTGTAAAACAATGACTAAATAAAGCGAAGAAAAATAAGGGGGGAAAGGTGGTTATTAGTTGAAGGGGGGGGGGTCAACTTTTTTAAATCAGGTATTTTTCCTTCTTTTAGATTTATTTTTCAGTTGGATTTTACAGGATAAATGTCACAATGTCTTGGAAAAAAGGTTTTAATATAATTTATCATGGTAACAGTTTTTAACATCATCAGAAAGCTGGTGTTTAGACATTGGAGAGCCAATACATGCACCACACAAACAAAGAAAAGCGCCAATCAAGCCAGGATTGTCTCTTGGCATCACAAGACTTTAAACCTTAGGGCCGGTTTGACAGAAAATTAAAGGGGATTTGAAACCGTAACATTGGTACCTTGACACTTCTAGCCAACCCATGTCTACTAACGACTGTGGTCCTCTGCAGCAGCATTTATAGACGGCTCCATCATTGATCGCACACATTTTCCACCACATTCAGGTTAAAACTATGACATTCACTCATTTTTTTTCTTTTCAGAGAGTCTAAATGTTAAAAGGAGTCTAATGTGATGGGGAGGTTAAACAAAATCCTCCTCACAGCACTCCCAGCCTCGTCCTGCTCTGGTTTGGCTGATTTACACAGAGATGGTTCATCAGTCAGCTGATGCAGCGTGATAGATTAGCAGCACTGAGTCACGGCAGGACAGCTAAGTGTTTTACGACTCAGACGGAGGCCATAATAATAAACTGTGAGTGACTTATTGGGTTGGGATCCTTCTCCAGGATCAGAGGACAGCTGTGAGTTAGAGGAAAGCACGGCCACATTATTCACGGCTGACCCGTCACGATGTCATTATGTAAACCATTTTAATTTCAGGGTATGGAAATAAATCCATTTACAGACATAAAAAAACACTAAACTGGAGGGGAAAAAAACACATAAGCTGATTTGAAGTATTTACCCGAAGTACAACTCTAAGCTATATTTGAAAAAACAAGCGTTTGATAAAATGCCTCATGCCTCTAACATTTTCCTTGGGTCTGGTTCTTCCAGGAGTCTACCAATAAAAACAGAAAGCACTAAAAGCTGAACTTGTTTACTACCCAGCTTGACCTTCAGTATTTATCTGCGCCATATAACTGACTGACTTAAATTACAGCTGACACATCTATACATGGAGGGTTGCATTTATTAAAAAATAATCTTGCCATTATTCATCTTAGTTGAGGTTCAAAAACTAAATTTGCTATTATAAACGCTTGCTCAGGGTTAGGGACATTTGTTGTTATTTGATTTATGGACTGTGACACAAACGCTTTCAAATATGAGCTGAACCTCCTAAATCCACTCATTAATCTGACTATTATTTCCATATTTTGTCAAAAATATCTTAATATAGGGAAAAGATAACCTAGAATGCCCTCTAGTTTAAGGTGAAACGTTTAAGTTTACAACCACTTTGGATTCAGTGACAAGGCACCAAAAAAAGACACATTTTATTGTTGGATTTTCAACCGGTGGCCAATTTGTAGCCAAAACGCTCATTGAATAATGAAAATACCTAAAAGACAATGTTTAATACCACTCGACCCTACATACTATTGACGTGAAGGACCAATTGTTCAAAGAGTGGTGGAAAAGGGGTTAGAGCAGAGGGCTTGTGTTCTGAGAAGGCTGCAAGAACCCGGTTCGAACCCCGCAGACTGAACCTGAGCAAGACCAGATACTACTGGGCACTGTGAGCCAACCACCGCCCCCTAAGGGGTGGGTTAAATGCACAAGACAGATTTCACTGGAATGTACAACTTGCAATGGCAAAGATTTCTTCTTCTTAAATTGAAAATAAAAAGTGCATGAGAGAAACCCTTCCCTCGTCAGCTACACTGTGCGGTGAATACATACGTAAATTGTTGCTCAAAGTCACAGCAGCAGCAGATGGCCTCCAGAGAATCGGTCGCTGTCACCGCCTTCGACTTACTAATTCACGGGGGAGGGAGAGATGACTTATGAGACAGAGGCAGGTGAGACATCTGAAAGCGTGACAGCGGCACCAACTCCAGCGTAACGCCGACACGCTGTTTATTTCCTCCGTGTTAGATCTTGTCCCTTGAAGGAAAAGGCCGTTTGAAGTGTCGCTCTTTGATGAACGCCGCTTAGAGAAAGAGGCCTAAAATTTTAATGTTCCGACTCGTGTGAGGGTGTGAGAGAAATTTTTGTGATACAAACGCCGGCAAGGAATTCAGCCAGTTGCAGATCATTTTTAATATTAAGAGTAAAAAGTTGTTTTCAAGGCTGGCAGCAGAAGACGATTTAAGGTTTTAGTCGTGATCATGTTATACTGTTATGTCATTTCCTCTGTACGTATTTGATCTTTTTGCACTTTTAGAGCTGTTTTTTTTTCAACTTGAGTATAGAAATACTTGTAATAAATAATCTTGCAATTTGTATCTGGGCCTACCTTCTTGGGGGCAAATGTGTTACGCTTCAATTTCTCCACCAGCTCAGGTCCAGCAGACGCCCAGGACTGAGAAAACGCCTCGGCCTTATCTGAGTGTAGATGGATCCCCTCAAGCTGCTGCTGCAGGGAGGCAGGCTTTATGCTATGATACGCTGCCTACAAGAGGACAGAAAGGGGGTAATTCAAACAAATAAATAATTTATAAAATACATAAAAGCAAACTAATTTAAAATAAAATAATTATAGGGTTCCCTTTTAATCACCAGTAATGATAAAAACCTGTAAAAACATATCTAAAAAAAAATGTATCTTTCATTGCAGTAGAATACTTTAACACAGACTTTAATTTGAGTAAACTCAATTATCTTGGAAATAGCTACCAGTATTAAAAAAAAACTATTACTATAAAATACATGTTGATCAAAGTATTTTTGTAGCTTATGCTTTAAATTTTTACGTTTTTTTTAAGTGTCTGAAATTTTAATTAGTATCTTGCTGGGTTACAAGTACGGCGTGACACAAAAAGGGGAGCATGTTTTTTAGCTACGCCTTAAAACGAGACAGGCAAGGGAAGATGCAAATCAAGTAGGTCGGATGTTTAAGTTAACTTTATAAGTCATGATGGCTAAACGTTAAAGCTATTTGTCTAAACTTTCCTGTATCCCCAGTCAGACCAATAATAACAAAGCTTAACCTGGAACTGAGATACACAAGGCTGAATGAGGATCCATGTTTCTGTTGCTACCATACACAGTGAGGAAGACGTTGAGGGAAGTAAAAGAAATATACAAAGATAATTACTGTTAGAGAACCACAGCAGAGAGCGACAGCTTAGGCTCACTAAGTCAGCCATAGGGGAAATTTATTTTTAATTTGTTTCATAAATGATTACCAGGGATGCCAGTAATTGTAGAGGGTGATACATGCTCCTTACATGCCACTGTATAAATAAAGGTGATGTAATAAAGCACAACAGCTTATTATAGTTTTATTGCAATACAACAGTGACCCCTGTTGGAGAAACAGGCTCTGGACATTATCCAAATATAATGCAATTTCCAACAATAATTGTCTTTTGCGTATTGCATACATGTATGTGAGTGATTGCATCAGGATGAGTGTTTGCAAGGGTATTATCAAATACACAAGAAAGTCTTAGTATGTAAGATAAAGCGAAAAATCTGTTCTGTAAACCGCTTAGTCTCCAGATTGGAGCAAATCGTATAGAACCTAATTATTTTTATTTGCAATCTTTCATTTAGAAAAAAACATAAGACATTAAAAATGGCTAAATTCTATTTTTATAAAAAAACATATATGTTATAAGTTCTATAAAAGTCCAATTAAATCCTGATAATGTTTCTCAAGATGGAAGCCGCCTACCTGCTCCAGAATAAAGGCAGCTGTTTCCAGGACCAAGTTAAGAGCATGTTTGTCCAACGACAGAGCAGCCTGGAGTTTTTGTTCTTCGTCTTCACTGAATGTCCGCTCCCCCTGCAATGCGAAGAAAACAGAGGCGGGGTCAATAGAAAAAATAAAAACTCATAATTACTACATTGGCAGTGAGCAAAAACCTGCCAAATGTCTCAGAGTTAGATTTCAAACACACTTTATAAAAATACTAGGATGAAGAAATCAAAGTTTAAAGTTGAACTATGCGACAGTTAAACTAGAAGTATGAAAGTAATTTTACATTATGGAACAAAAATAGTTTTGAACAGTGCAATACGGCAAATTACTTGCAAAGGACACGTAAACTGGACCTAAAATAAAAGACAAAAACGAAGGACAGAGGAATAAGACAGCCGTGTGTTAGCATACAAAAGCACATGGAAATCCCAAAAAGGATAAGAGAAATCTGTGCGCTTTCTGCAAAGGTATGCAAAATGTCTATTAGATCACACCATATAACTAAGCGAACAGTTTATGATCTTCCTTTAACACTTGAAGCACATTTCTCCTAACTGTTCTTGGAAGAAAACATTGTTAACCATGTAAAAAGGCCCCAGAATGTGTGTAACGCCCCACGGTCATCAGCTTTGTCTTTAAAGCCTCCTGCTGTTGTGATTGGCTCACATGGCACCGTGCAGAGCGCGTACCTTCACATGAAGCTTTTGAATGATGCGGGTGAGCAGCCTGGAGAACTTGTTCACGTCGATCGTGTTGATGAAATTCACCGCTTCTTTGATGCTGTTTAAAAATAAGATTTTAAAATGATAAGATTTCCAAGACAGAACAGAATCTAAGTTTATGGCAAAAGTTTAGGTTTCATGCAGTGAATATATCTGATGGCATGCAGGAAGTTACACTGCAACGATGCCTTCATGAACCACTAAAACATGAGGAATGCCATATGTTATAACTTGCTATTCTGGAACTATTTAAAGCAGTAGTGTCCAAACTTCTTATAATTCTTTTTTCATTAAAAAAGTAAAAAATAAATTAGTATTTTTTTAATTCACAATGACAACAAAAAAAAATTCTTTGTTGTTTTTTTTAAACAAGAGATTTGTAGCTTATTGTAGAGCCAAAGACATCAAAGGGTCTTGCTTGTTTGAAGTTGTACAGTTTGCATTTTTTTAGTCCAATGTTATCTATTTTGTTGATCTTCTAAAACAATTGCTATATTTAGCCAAGTGTGCGGTTAAGTAACGTCGCCAGACATTCGCAGTCCTTCTTTTCATCAAATTATAATAAAAGTAAAAAAAAGGGTTGATAAAATAATTTGTTTTCATTTTGTTGTACCCAAAAGTTTCCATTCAGAGAGGATTTTGATTTTTCAGTAAAAATTTTGTCATAAACATAAAAAAAGAGAGTCCATCTGCATAAACCGCCTTTGTTGGTGGACCAAATTTTTACTATTTTTTGAGCTGCAGTCAGAAGCCGCAAACCAATTACTCTGAAGGCCACAACAGACCCCCGGGCCATGCTTTGGACATCCCTGATTTAGACACTAAACGTGAGGCAATGTAAAGACTACTTAAGGTCAAAGATCACAGCCGAATCAGAGACAACCAAGCCTGTGGAAATAATACAGACGAATTTATGCAGAAAATTTGCTAGCTGTCCAGCTGTAGCGTCTACAGGCTCCTAATTGACTACATTTAAATGGCGCACCAATATTTGTCTCAGATGAAGTTGGGACACAATAGAAACATCAAACATTCATGAGTTGATCTAACCTGATAATTATGACTGAGACCAGGCATGAGTGAGTTAACTTCACCAAGGTTTCTTTAGCTGTATGGAACACAGATTCATGTAGCACTCATCCGATCCCACCTGACCTGTGCACTGCCACTCAGCAGGCTGAAAGAAAGCTCCCATGTGCTGTCTCCAATTTACAGAAAACCCCAATACAGCTTTTCGGAAATAACTCCACTCAAGTTGGCTACGTTTCAAACCAGATACATAAAGTTGGCCACAATACATACTGACTGTAACACAATTAAGTCACGTTAAAACGCAAAGAATTATCTATTTTATCTATTTAAAACGAAACGTAAAGAGAAGTTAAAATAACGACACATAAATAAAGGCTGGTGTAATGCTACATGCTAACTTTGACTTCATAAAGATGCATTTGTGTCTGAACTGAAGAGAGACGAGCCCACCTTTGCGTTTCCTTTATGGTGGAAGTCATGGTTGCGTTTAT